>JANRMT010062831.1:4088494-4107552 GCA_026402145.1 Polypterus bichir lapradei
AGAGAGAGAGAGAGAGAGAGAGAGATATGACAACAACACTCATATCAATGACAAAACAATTACATTAACAATCATGTTACGTTATTTTTAAAATATTTCCTTTTCTTTTTCATAACTTCTTTAACACACTACTTCTCCGCTGCGAAGCGCGGGTATTCTGCTAGTGTATATATATATATAGTACATATAAATGCATACACATATATACTGTACATACTCATACCTACCTATACTGTATATACATACTGTATATAGATAGATAGATAGATAGATAGATAGATAGATAGATAGATATGCAGTCAAGCATGTGCACTTAAGGGACATCTCATCCAGCTTTGCCAGCACTTAAGGCACTGTCCACACCTTCCACATAACAATCAAGAAGGCATGGCCAAAGAAGTCCCATTTCCTTATGACCCTCAAGTGGATTAAGTAGGTTTGAAAAGGCTGTGTCCATGCTACCATTTCTGACTTCTGACGTTCCAATATCATACTACATATTTACAGTATATGAGAATTTCCAGTTGGGATTTTGGCAGAACCATTAGGTTGCTGTTGATAATTACAAAATTGTTTCTTTAGTGTATTGTAGCCTGCTATTTAATTGAATGCAGCCACCTAGTTACAAGTTTTGAAGGGTACAAAAAGCAACAATAAAAGTAATATGTGTAATTTTAGTACTTGCCCTGCTGATGAAGAAAAAACTCTGTTTTGAGGATTCAACTCACAACATATGAAATAACTAATAGCATTCTAATAAATTCTATTCAATTTGCATCAGCTTAAGGTTTTCATTTAATACTTTAGTTAATTCGTAGTTGTATAATCAGAAGACAAATCTTATCTCTTTAGCAACTGGAAGAAAGAGGTAACTCTGCTTAATCTGAAGTGGAAGAGAAGTTTAAGGGCACCCAGAATAGCATCCTTACACCCACAGGAAAATATATTAACACTATGGGTAAAGTATGGCTTGATGCCAGGAAGCACAACCTTTTCCTGCACTGATTAGGCACTGGCAGGGAACAGATGATCAGAGATGTAAAACCATTCACAAATGACACTTGAATAAAAGTGAAAGTACGTACAGTGCATCCGGAAAGTATTCACAGCGCATCACTTTTTCCACATTTTGTTATGTTACAGCCTTATTCCAAAATGGATTGAATTCATTTTTTTCCTCAGAATTCTACACACAACACCCCATAATGACAACGTGAAAAAATTTTGCTTGAGATTTTTGCAAATTTATTAAAAATAAAAAAATTGAGAAAGCACATGTACATAAGTATTCACAGCCTTTGCCATGAAGCTCAAAATTGAGCTCAGGTGCATCCTGTTTTCCCTGATCATCCTTGAGATGTTTCTGCCGCGTAATTGGAGTCCACCTGTGGTAAATTCAGTTGATTGGACATGATTTGGAAAGGCACATACCTGTCTATATAAGGTCCCACAGTTGACAGTTCATGTCAGAGCACAAACCAAGCATGAAGTCAAAGGAATTGTCTGTAGACCTCCGAGACAGGATTGTCTCGAGGCACAAATCTGGGGAAGGTTACAGAAAAATTTCTGGTGCTTTGAAGGTCCCAATGAGCACAGTGGCCTCTATCATCCGTAAGTGAAAGAAGTTCGAAACCACCAGGAATCTTCCTAGAGCTGGCTGGCCATCTAAACTGAGCGATCGAGGAAGAAGGGCCTTAGTCAGGGAGGTGACCAAGAACCCGATGTTCACTCAGATTGGGTTTATTATACTTCAATGAAGTAGATTTTGGAAGGGCAAGTATTTATATTTAACAACAATTCTCTTAAGAAAGTTGTGGATTCCTTTGCTCAACTTTATTTTAAAATTATCCACTCAAGCACTAATGTAAACAATGGAATTAACCACAGTTAAACTCAGGGCATATTATTAACTCTCCAGCATAATCATATGTATACCAGTTGGTTTTTCATAATATATATACATTCATATTTTAATGCACACCTATAGACATGCTTACTTAAACACGCATCTTTAAATTTGAAGGAGAATTCTTGAAAGCAGAGATTTCTTTTGGTGCTGTCTTTAAATGCAACTGAGGGAAAGTGCACATTCAGTTTCCATGTCTCAACAGTGAGCAGGAAGCATGGGAATGATCTTTTAAATAAGTAATTTAAGGTGTGCTTTTGTAATTTTATTATTGAATGAAATAAAGCATTCTATTGGCTAGGTCTGAGCAATGCTAAATGATAACCTAGGTTGACAATACACCTAAATAGGTCTCTTTTATGAATTTATAATAGTTTAGTTTGTGTAACGAGTAACGACTTGCTGGAAAAGAATGCCATTTGACCTAAAGATGTAATAGGGTATAAGTAAAAGTAGCCCTAAATGAAATTTACTCAAGTAAAGTACAAATAGTTGAAAAAGTATTTAAGTAAAGTAATGAAGTAGTTGTACTTTATTATTTTGTACCTGTTATTTTCAGCCTGCAATTACTGCACTAGAAAGCCACTCTATAGGTTGCTGTGGAGAATCATAAATGAAATAGAGGGTACAGCAGCATATATACTGTAATTACATCAGCTTATATTACTGCCTTTGCAGGAAGTGTTTGTGAAATTCGACTTTGGGGATACAATAAATCAGTTGCTGAGGGATCAAATTACAGTAATTGAAAAGTTTTACCTTGAGAATCTTACTCTACCTAAAGCAATTCATTGTTTCAGTACCGGTGCTGTTAAATTGAAAATGAACAAGGGGGTGTGGAAAATAAAGTTATGTTCCTCCAAGGGAAAATGTCCTTGGATTTTCCAGCTAAATTGAAAGACTCTTGTTTTAGATGTGGTTTTAGGTAATAAGTTAACAAACTCTATCAAATGCCCTGCTGCAAAGGATAAAAGTAAAAGCTGTGAGCAGATTGGTCATTTTAAAAGATACTGCTACTATGTTAAAAAGGCAAACATGCAGAAAATGAAAATACCAGAATTGACAAACCAGAAACACAGCATTAACTAGAGTATGTTGGTTGGCACCCCTGAGACCTTTTCCAAACCCATCAAACCTGTTAATATGACTGTTTAGCTAAATTATCAAATACATCCTTGTAAAAACTGTATTCAACTGATAATTTAAAAGCTTTTAAACAAAATTACATTAAATAGGTCGGGGGATGAATGTAAAATTCTTATATAAAACAAATACTTTTCAAAATATCTGTGGTGTTAATGTCAGCAATAACATTAGAAATTTTTATCTTATGTATCTGATGAATGATATGATTTAAGTAATGTGCTATTTGTGAACAAAATGTTCGGGTGACCAAATATTCCCTGTCAATATGAGAATTGCCATTTATTTTTTATTTAAAACCTCTATCAGCATGATTAAAAGTGGTCACTTAATCAGTGTGAACTTTCAACTTCAGGGTACTGTGAGAGAAATGATGTTTCGTCATGACTGGCAGACAATGTGCAAAGGTTTGTAAGTGATTCTGAGTCAGGAAGGCAGGAACGAATTGGTAAAAAGAATTGTGATATTTTATTAGGTCTGGAAATCAAAAGAGCTATGTAAAATAGACAAGTAGTTAAGAAACAAAGCAAACAATAAGAACTGGAAACAGAGTCCATATCACTAAGGAAAGAAAGTAATTTGAAAAAGTAAGTAAAAGGGTGACAAACAGGAATAAGAAAGTGGCAAAAGTACTTAAAACACTCAGAATCCAAAAACAGGCACTTTGTCTAAAACACAACTCTAGTGTCTACTAAATGCTGGCATTCATAGAGCCACTAAGGACAATGCAACTGCATCATGTACGTAACTGCAGTCACCAACAATAGAATAAAATGGGTTAGTGTTTTTATTTGGCCTGCACTGTTCATGGCCACTTCTTGTCAGCTATATTTGGCCAAACCCTTGCATGCCACTTAATGCAGAATCTAATCAAGGCCCAGCTGTATAGAGGGTGACAAAATCATAATTTTATCCAAGTAGTCTTATAAACCATAAATGAATACATTTAATTTAGGCCCTTTAAAAATGGACTAGTCCAATATAATTACAACATTTGATACAATGAAAATATAAGAATTACTTCAATATTGAACAATTATTTATGTTTACTCTATCAATGTCAGCCTATGCTGAGGGTGCTATATCCCCATCCACTTAATTAAACAATGTTAAAGAGTTTTTTATTCAAAAAGTCAACTCTAAAGAACTTTTTAGTGAGCCAGAAGTGAACATTAGTTCATAGATGTCAGTATACAATAGAGCACGGGTGTCAAACTCCACGCCTGGAGGGCTGCAGTGGGTGCAGGTTTTCTTTCTAACCTTTTTCCTAATCAGTGTCCAGTTTTCACTACTAATTAACTTCTTTTCCCTCTATTTTAAAAGCCCTGTTTTTTAAGGATTAAGTCTTCTGAATTGATTCTTTTCTTCATTAAATGACAGCCAAACAGAAATGAGATGTGAAACGAGCCAACAGATGACCAGCTAAATTGGGGCTTCAAACTCCAACCACTTCCTTAATGAGACCCTGATTCTTGCTGTTAATTAAACCCATTATTTAATTCCATGGCTTGTTGCTGCTCTCTTTCTGCCACAGTAGACATTTCCAAAACTGTTGATATTCTTTTTTTTTCTAAGAACTCCTAAAATGTTTTGGTAACCTCAGGGATCAACCTTACTGAGACCTTCATCTTTATTTTCAGATTTTGTTTGATGGGTACAGGTGAGCTGGTCATGTCCTGCTTGTTTTATGTCTCATTACTCTCTGGCTGCTAATTAAGGAAAAAACAACTAAGGGGCCTGAGTCAAGCTAATTAAAGCTAAGGCTAAAGAAGTTAATTAGCATCAAAAACTGGTCACTAATTAAGAAGATGGTAAGAATGAAAACCTGCAGCCACTGCAGCCCTCCAGGACTGGAGTTTGACACCCCTGCAATAGAGTATGATATTTGCCAAGTTTTAATGGAAGTTTTAATTTAAACCCATTTGAAAGATTTTTATATTTTTATATTGAATTAAATCATTCTTTAGAAAAACATTCAAAGCCTAGAGTTGCAGTCATGTTGTTGTGTTGATTTTTAGTTTTATTCTGCTAGGTCTGTCTCCTATGCCACTCTAGTTGTAGAATGATGATGATGATTATTATTATTGTAATTATTTAGTTTTTTATGATAAATGAAGCACTCTGGAATATCAATTGAAGAATTTACAGTACATTGGTTATTATTTTCACCAATTATTATTCAAAAAAAAAACTAAAATAGCCTATGTTGTCTTCCAACAAGTATTCAAAACCTCAAAGCTTTGTTTACATATAAGCATTACTGTGGCCTTCTGCTGCTGAATCGTTCAATACCAATAGCAAAACTGTAAACTTGTGCAATATGTATTGTCAATGTTAAGCTATTAAATGTGGCATAACTGAACTATTATTATTTATACTTTTGCCTGTAATATTTTTCCCCATTTTCAGAAATTTATGACAAGTCACGCCTTTGATTACAGTCCAATTACTTAAAGAGTGTAACAGATATATAGATATTAAGCAATGGTCCAAAGTATTGTGCATACATTTGGTTTTGTAGCTACTGCAGTTTATGAAAGTGTCTCTGGTTGTGATTGTTTCTGTTCTTCTGTTTTGTGGATATTTTGTTTTGATTATGTTTAGCCTTTTGGTTTACGGTAGTTCTCTGATTAAATATAAGGTTTGCTTCAGTTCAGTTTCTGAGCTTTCTTTGAGTTTAATAAGTAGTTGCCTTTTTGTTAATTCTTGGTGGGCTGTTTTTCATGTCACCTTTCTTTGTTTGTTATAGGAATAAGCTAATTTCAGTGTTTTGGCTATACTTAACTTATCCTTTCTTTTTTAACACTTATTTTTATTATTTCCATTTAAGTTTTGAGATCTGGGTTTGCAGTAGACAAGGATTAATCATTTTTCGATCTGTTCACTTCTGATAGAAAGACTTCAAGTATATGTCTTATATTATTAAGAAAGGATAATCAACTACAATTATTCTGACGGGGTGTAGGCTTTCATATTGCCATATGTTAACTTGTCTTAATTGTTTGCTAATTTACAGAAACTTGACAAAAAGACTCTTCTTCAGGATCCATGTAGTGGGATGTAGTTATAATGAAGAGTTAAGTATTCTGATGAAAAGGTACAGAAGTGTTTTAAATCATTCATCAGCATTTTTGGAAGGCCATGGTCTTGCCAGATGAGACAACTGGAGTAGGAACAAAACTGTATGTGAAAGTGGGAGACAGGACAGAGATAAAGCTCCATCCTGACAATTATCTTTGTATAGATAGAGAGATAGATAGATAAAACCTTATTTGTCCCTAGGGGGAGACTTAGCTTTTTACAGATGCTTTTCAAATAAATAAATACATAAAAAAGCTTAGTAAGTAAGTAAATAAATAAATGTGCACACACACTTTGGTCTCAACACACATCAGAATGTCTATAAAGCAAGAAAATTAAAAAAAGATTTTCTTTTAATTCCATTGCTGCATCCTCCAGGAGGTCCAGAGTGTATCCCATAACTGAGCCTGCCCTTTAAATTAGCTAGTTGATTCGGTGGGCCTCTCTTGAAGTGATCTTACTAGCCCAGCACACCACAGTGAAAAAAATCACACTGGTCATTACAGAGTTATAGAAGATGTAAAGGATGTCACTTCCCACATTAAAGGAGGGCAGTCTCCTAAGAAAAAGGAGCCTGTTCTGCCCTTTCTTATACAGTTCCTCTGTGTTCCAAGACCAATCCAACCTGCCATTAATGTGAACCCCCAAGCACCAATAGGAGTAGACAACTTCTCAATCCACTACTTGAATAATGACAGGACATAGAGGCTCTTTGGTGTGGCAAAAGTCAATAACCAGTTCCTTGGTTTACTGATGTTAAGATGCAGACAAAATTCCTTGCACAAACAAACAAAGTTCTCCACCTGACTCCTATATTCAGTTTCATCCACTTTATCAGTATACTGCATGAGTACAGAATCATCTGATAATTTATTCAAGTGACATTACCTGGTGTTATATTTATAGTCTGAGGTGTAGAACGAAGAGAAATGGAGACAGGACTGGTCCTCATAGTACTCCAATTCTGTTCACATTTTATCAGAAACATAGTCCTTGAGTCTCACAAACTGTGCTCTGTCAAACAGATACAATAGCACCATTGGTTCACCCACCTGCATATCTCTGAGTTTACCCCTTAATAGGGATGGCTGGATAGTACTGAAGGCACTGGAGAAATCAAAATGCATAATCCTTACAGTGCTGCTAGCTTTGCCTAGGTGAAAATAAGCCTTCTGGAGCAGATAGATAACTGCATTCTCCACTCTTCCTCACTATTCTGGTGGTAACAGGTTGTCGTCTAATAAGAGACTTGTAACTGGGAATAAGCTGAATCAGATTGTGGTCAGATTTGCCTAAAGGAGCAAGTAGATAACACTTAAAGGAATCTTTAACATTTGAACACAGCAGGTCCAGCTTATTATTTCCTCAACTGGAACCAATCACAAACTGACAGAAATTTGGCATTGTTCTTTGCCAAGTCACATGACTGAAGTCACCACATATTATAACTGCAGGGTAGGAGTGAGTCAACATTAAATTGTTAGTAACAGAATGAGTCATTTCTATTGCCAGGTCCCCCTTTGCGGAGGGAGGAATCTAAACATTAACAAAGATATAATTTATCTCCCTGGGCAAATAACATGGACACATTACGACAGCCAGAATTTTAGTGTCTGCAATTACAAACTGTAGTTTTAAGTTTAATATACTTCCTTTTACACCATTCCTCATTCACATAGATAACCAGTCCCCATTCTTTCTTTCTTCCAAACCGCACTGGGTCTCTGTATGCTCAAATAAAATGAAATCCATCCAGTATTAAAACAGTGTCAGGTATATCAGGTTTAAGCCAGCTCTCTGTAAAGCACAAAATGCCACTCTATTTGTATGCTCCATAACCCACTATAAGCTCAGACCTTCGATCAGTCCTTTAAGGAGAGATGGCTTAAACTTGATAAATGTGACACATTTCACAGTGATTTAACATTTTCCATTATAATGGATGGCAGACCAGTTCTAAAACCTTTGCACCTTGCAGTTACGCTCGCGCTGGGACATTGCCCTATCCGTCTGTGAAAAAGTGTAACTGAGCTGCTTAGGCACTCTGGATTGCAGTGCAAGTAGCTGATTACAGGATTATTTAATACACCACACTTTTATCTTCGCAGTGTCTCTTACTGTTTCAGGTGTTGCAGTCATAAGGTAGCCTTCAGGTCCTTTTTGAGACTCCATCCAAGTTGGACGCCTGGGTTTGTGTGCATTGCAATTTCTAGTAGCTACTATCAGTGGCAAGCCAGACACCAGATCAATTCTAATTTTAAATAAGACTAATAACTAGTAAATAAGTTTGGAAAAAAAGAAAAGAAAAAGGTGAGAAATATGGAGCTTCTGTAAGCTTTTCAATATGTATTTAAAGATTACAAAAGAGATGAAGGTACAGGTTTGTAATCTACAGACCTGAGTATAATAAAGATATCTGAAATCATACTTTTATGAAAATAAGAGCCAATAAATACAAATAGTTTAATCAGTATCTTTCTAGAAAAGGTTGATCTACCCTTCTACTATGATAGTTTCAAAACAAATAAAGCATTGGCATCATAATTACATGATGGCAGAGAGGAGAAAAATAGTTTTTCATGCATACATGTTGACTAAAACTGAAGGAACCTCCATGATTCAGATATTTTAAGAGCTTCTAGAAAACCTTAGGTTGCTAAAGAAAATGCTTTAGATGTCAGTGTAATGAAAAATGAATGTAGTTGATGTCATCAACCACTATGTCTGTTTTAGTGCATATATAGAAAACATTGCAAAGAACTGTGACTCTTTCCTGTCTTGCTGTCTTTCTTACCAACTGCTCCATGCAACACAGAATTGGAAGAATTGTAAACACAGTTGGGATCACACATACTAGCCAGAACCAGCAGTTTTCCAGTCGCATTTACAAAGTGAATTAATGGATCAAAGATCATATGAGATGTTACAAAAGGAACTGCCTTGGGTATCAATATTCTTAGCTTACTAGACTGTATGTGGCTAATAATGTGTGCATATAAAACATTTACAGCAATCAATACTATCTAAAATAAGTGGAAGTTCAAAGTACAACACGTAAAACAGCTGAAACGTTAGTTGGAAAATATTGGCTAAGAACACAGAAAACAAACAGGTTATATTGTGGAATTTTTTTCTAAATGGTGATGTTAAAAATGACAATGCTCATGTATGGATGCAGAGGCTGCTACTCTTTAATTTACAGGTTGTATATAAATGATATAGATGAAAATGTAAAAAGCAAGATGATTAGGCCTAGAGGTGACAATAGGAGTATTGTAGATAAATTATACTTTGTAAACTTTTTAAAGATGAGCAGACATGTGGCAGGTGAAGTTTAATGAAGATAGCTGTATACTTTCAAACAATGGATATTAGATATGACTACGTAAATTGAAACTCGAAAGTACACCTTATAAAGTGAGATTATAATTTATTGCAAGTTTGTATTTTTCCACATTCAGATAGCTAATAAACTAATAGGATCAACTTTTTTTGCAAGCAGAGATCCAGATCCATTGAATGAGATACCAAATGGTGTAGTATATAGTAGTACCTTTCAAAAGTTAGGTGATTGTTGAGTTATATTGCACTAAATGACTTCTTCTTATTTTATAATCTACAAATAATGTATGACGTAACTCTAGCTGTGTACATGCAAAGAATAGGCTCCTGCACAACCCTGCTCTGGATAATTGGGTTAAGAAAATCGGTGGATAGATGGATGGATGGATAGAATTATTTAATGAGTGGAAACTAAACATTTGGAAGTGTCATTTTACCTGTAGTGTTCCTACTAACATATACATTTTTGACATGATCATAACACTCACCATGAACAAAGAGTGTGTATTCTCCAATGCTCTTTCCAATGCGATTGACAGCTTCACATCGATAAGTTCCATTGTCAGTCTTATTTAGAAGACTGATAGTCAGCTCTCTACCACTGACAGTCATCCTGTCAAGGTCAGGCAATTCACCATCATCTTTAGTCCATAGAACTGGGTCAGGCCTAGCAAACATAAAATACAGCTTCAGATAAATAGATTAAATGACCAAAAGCTTATGATTTTAGACAGGTAGACTCAACCTAATTGATCCTCAAAACGAAAAAGAGTTGTTCTGGCAGCAACAAGGAACACCGTTACGGTACAAACTATTATATTGGTGCAAAACTAATAACACAATCACAATCACACAATACTATATACCCCAGTAAAGTTGTTATGCCCCAAAGAAATGTTATTGCTATGTCAATGTGTCTGTTATAACAATAAAAAGTAATCTTCAAGCTACTATTTGAAAATACCAAGAAATGCACATGAGAATATCAATCACCTATTGCATTTGTTAAAAAATAAACTCAACAAACAAAAAAAGACTCATAGGATTCTACAATAATAAATGTAAATCAGCTACGTAAGGCTTTATAACCTTTATCTGCAATTTTAGAATTATGTTTGGAGTAATGTTATTAATTCTCACCTTTTAGTCAAAACCAATGACAAACTAGAAAATACATTATAAAACTATCAGTGCTTGACAGTTTGATTGTAAGAAGAGGAAACTTGTCTATCACGAGAATTCAGTATGCCTATAAACTTAAGTGGAAAGAATACTTCTTATCGCCTGGTGTGCTGAAAAAAATCTTACTTGGTCATCAACCCTTTTTTTATCATAAACACAATTTGAGATTTTGAAAATTACAGCAGAAATTTTGATTCAAGATGTATTATGATCTGTATGTATTACCTACTAAAACATACTGTATTTAATAAGAAGCCTGGATTTATTGATTTTGGAAAGTCCACATATTCTCTGGAGCACCAAGAAATTCTTGGAAAAATGCATAGAATATTATAATTAGGAGAAATCAAAGATAGTCCTTGTTCTTGCTTCATGAGAAATCTGGATAAAATAAGCATCTGTAAAAAACTCATAAACTTTATTTTATGCTTCTTAGTTCAATGATTTCCTGTTATATTTCCCCTCCAAGAGGTGCTCTCTTGGAGCAGTTTTAGTCACAGGCTTAGCAGGGTGTGCTAGGAAGTGCCCCTGGGGGGTTCTTTTCTGCCCACTGCTCTCAGGCAGTTCAATGCTTCCACCTAATGTACTAGTTAAGTTTATTTATTTATTTATTTATCTATCTATCTATTGACTGTATTATCTATCCTGTAAGACTGTATTTTTGTTTTTTAGGTTTCTGCTGCTGTATGCAGCTGTATGCATTTGAATTTCCCCATGGGATTAATAAAGTTTTATCTAATCTAATCTAGAATTTAATCAAACACGTAATTGGATGTTTTTAATTCATTATCCCGTTAAGCTCCTTCAATTTACAGTCTTCTTCTTCATTCGGCTGCTCTGTCCTTAGCATCCTTCTCCCAATATACTCAGCACCTCTCCTCTGTACATGTCCAAACAAACGCAATCTCACCTCTCTGACTTCGTCTCCCAACCGTCCAATTTGAGCTGACCCTCTAATGTACTCATTTCTAATCCTATCCATCCTTGTCACACCCAATGCAAATCTTAGCATCTTTAACTCTGCTTTCTGATCAGTGCCACCGTCTTCAACCCATATAACATAGTTGGTCTCACTACCATCCTGTAGACCTTCCATTTCACTCTTGCTGATATCAGTCTGTCGCAAATCACTCCTGACACTCTTCTCCACCCATTCCACCCTGCCTGCACTCTCTTTTTCACCTCTCTTCCACAATTCCCATTACTCTGTACTGTTGATGCCAAGTATTTAAACTCATCCACCTTTGCCAACTCTACTCCTTGCATCCTCACCATTTCACTGACCTCCCGCTCATTTACACACATGTATTCTGTCTTGTTCCTAATGACCTTCATTCCTCTCCTCTCTAGAGTATATCTCCACCTCTCCAGGATCTCCTCAGCCTGCTCCCTAATATTGCTACAGATCACAATGTCATCAGCAAACATCATAGATCATGGGGACTCCTGTCTAATCTCGTCTGTCAACCTGTCCATCACCATTACAAATAAGAAAGGGCTCAGAGCTGATCCTTGATGTAATCCCACCTACACCTTGAATGCATCCGTCACTCCTACTGCAGACCTCAACACGGTCACACTTCCCTCGTACATATCCTGATCAACTCTTACATACTTCTCTGCCTCTCCCGCCTTCCTCATACAATACCACAGCTCCTTTCGAGGCACCCTGTCATATGCTTTCTCCAGGTTCACAAAGATGCAATGCAACTCCTTCTGGCCTTCACTATACTTCTCCATCAACACTCCCAGAGCAAACATCACATCTGTGGTGCTTTTTCTTGCCATGAAACCATACTGCTGCTCACTAATCATCACCTCACTTCTTAACCTCGCTTCCACTACTTTTTCCCATAACTTCATGCTGTGGCTCATCAATTTTATCCCCCTGTAGTTAATACAGTCCTGCACATCCCCCTTATTCTTAAATATCGGCACACTTCTTCTCCACTCCTCAGGCATCCTCTCACTTTCTAAGATTCCATTAAACAATCTGGTTAAAACTCCAATGCCATCTCTCCTAAACACCTCCATGCTTCCACAGGTATGTCATCTGGACCAACGGCTTTTCCATTCTTCATCCTCTTTATAGCTGTCCTCATTTCCTCCTTGCTAATCCGTTGCACTTCCTGATTCACTATCTCCACATCATCCAACCTCTTCTCTCTCTCGTTCTCTTCATTCATCAACCTCTTAAAGTACTCATTCCATCTGCTCAACACACTCTCCTCGCTTATGAGTACGTTTCCATCTTTATCCTTTATTACCCTAACCTGCGGCACATCTTTCCCAGCTCAGTCCCTCTGTCTAGCCAGTTGGTACAGGTCCTTTCTTCCTCCTTAGTGTACAACTCATCATATGCCTTTTCATTAGCCTTCCCCACTCCTCTCTTCACCTTGCGCCTTATCTTCTGTATAGGATGTAATCTACCTGTGTGCATCTTCCTCCACTCTTGTACGTAACCCTATGTTCCTCCCTCTTTTTAAAATACGTATTCACCACAGCCATGTCTTATCCACAAAATCCACTATCCTCTGACCTTCTTCATTCCTCTCCTTGACACCATACCTACCCATCACCTCCTCGTCTCCTCTGTTCCCTTCACCAACATGTCCATTGAAATCCGCTCCAATCACCACTTTATATCCTTTGGGTACACTGTTCATCACTTCATCCAACTCACTCCAAAAATCTTCTTTCTCATCCATTGCACAACCAACTTGTGGGGCATATGCACTAACAACATTCATCATCACACCTCCACTTTCCAGCTTCATAATCATTACTCTGTCTGACACTCTTTTCACCTCCAAAACACTCTTGACATAATGTTCCTTCAGAATAACCCCTACTCTCTTCCTATCCACACCATGATAGAACAATTTGAATCCACCTCCGATCCACCTGGCCTTACTCCACTTCCATTTAGTCTCTTGCACACACAATATATCAACCTTCCTTCTCTCCATTATATCTGCTAACTCTCTCCCCTTACCATTCATACTGCCAACATTCAAAGTTCCTACCCTCAGTTCCACTCTCTTTACCTTCCTTCTCTCCTCCTGCCTCCAAACACGTCTCCCCCCTCTTCTTCTCCTTCTAATTCTTCTTCTTCAGCTAGCAGTAGCCCAATTTCCACCAGCACCTTGTTGGTTAACAGTACTGGTGGCGGTCGTTGTTAACCCGGGGCTCGACCGATCTGGTAAGGAAATGTGTATTGTTGTCTGCATATTGATTTGACAAAATTTTACACAGAATGCCCTTCCTGACGTATCCCTCCCCATTTATCCGGGATTGGGACCGGCACGAAGAAACACACTGGTTTGAATCTCCTTCAATTTACAGTGATTATGTTAAAACAACATCTACTTCACACCAGTCTTGTGCTCTCCACTTTTACATTATACCATTTTCTATCCTCTTCTCATACCCTATGTACCGGTTATATTACAGAAACTGGTTAATGAATTTGCTCATAACATATTAATTGCTGGTTTGGCTTGGAAAGAAATCTAATATTTAGTCAATCTGGAGGTCAAGGGCTTAGGCAAGCAATGTATTTACATGGTGTTCACCATTTAGACTAACTATTATTTAGAGACAAAATGTTATTTTTGTGGTTCATGTTTCTCTAAGTATTCTTAACCAAATCTCTCAAGGAACTGACAAAAACAGCTTTCCATAGCCAAAGCCTAAATGTAGCTTTTATTGTCTGGAATATTTCCTTGAATTTACTAACATAACTCTAAACCATAAGACATTTTAGTGAAAAAGAAACCAGTGCAAAGTTTTTAAATCTGGTGAGAAAACAGCTTTAGGATGTCATTTAACAAGTGGCATCATCTTCGTAGTAGACAAGTCACTCCAGTTGCCTATACTACACTACAGTGCATGGTCACAAATATGGAAGTGAAAATCAGAATGATCCTTTGTCTCCTGGCCTTCCACAATTTGGTTCCAGATCCTTCACAGGAGGGTCCCTCCAATAATTTGGTTCCAGATCCTGCACTGGAAAGGTCCTCTCAAAGTAATGCTGTTATTTTCTATCAGATACAGACCCTGATGATTCTTTGAACTGTAATTTTGTTATTTGTACTTGAGTAAATGGTGCAGGTGGCAATATATAGAAGCAGAATATCATAACTACCCAAGTTGGGCTTATATTTTCTGCCTGCAAGATTAAACACTTCTACCAGATAATTCAAGATTTGACAAGGGGAAAAAGCTTGTCATCTTCACCTTGGTCAATGGCCAGATAATCATAGGTTCAATGACCTAGGAGGCAGATGGAAAGCCCTCTTTTAATACAAAGGGGGAATACAAAGAGAAAAAAGTATTTTTGAAACTAAACAATCTGGCATTTTTCTCTCTGATAATCACCACCTGATTGTGGTGGAGAGGTTTGAGTGCCTCTGTGACCCTGGGAGTTATGTTGTCCAGAGCAGAAGCTTCTGGTATGGCCTTCCAAGGCAAATTGGTTCCAGGTGAGGGGTCAGACAAAGAGCAATTCATAGCCCTAATAATGACACTCTATAAAGATAAAGAGTACCCCGTCCAGCATCAGGTTACCAGGGCCTCCTCTTGTAGCCAGTGCCTGCAGGGAAATGCCTGGTGGCTGGGACTATCATGGGGCCTGGTCAGGCACAGCCCAAAAATGTTACATGGGACTGCCCTCCTGTGGGTTGACCACCTGCAGGAGGAATAGAGGCTGGATGCAATGTGACCTGGGTGGCGATTGAAGGCAGAGGCCTTGGCGTACTGGAACTCAGACACACAAACTGACTCTTGGGATTGGAATGGCTCCTCTCTTGGGGAGAACAAACCAAAGTTGTTGGGTGAGGCAGAGAGCTACCAACTAGATATAGTTGGGTTCATATCCACCCACTCACTTGGTTCTGGAACCAAACCACTTGAAAGAAGCTTGACTGGTCTTTACTTTGGAGTTGCCCAGGGAGAAAGGTGTCAGGAGGGACTGGGCTTCTTATTGTGTTCCTGTTCGGTTGATGCCATGTTGAAGTTTGTCTCGGAGAATGAGAGGGCTGCCTCTGTGCAGCTGAAGATTGTGTAGGGAAGGACCACAACTGCCATATGTACCTATGCACCAAAAGTCAATTTGGAGTACCAGGCCTTCTTTGAATCATTGGAGGGGATCCTGGAAAGGATCCCAGCTTGGGACTCCATATTTCTGCTGGCAGACCAAGTGGGAAAGATTGGGAACACCTGGAGAGGCATGACTGTGACGAACGGCCTCCCTGATCTAAACTTGAGTGTTGTTTTGTTAACAGACTTCTGTGCTAGGCATGCTTTGTCCATAACAAACATCATGTTTGAACATAAGGTGGCTGATAAGTGCACTTGATACTAGAGAACCTTAGGCCAAAGATCTATGATTGCTTTCATAATCATATCATCAGTTTGGGGGCCTTATGTTCTGGACATACTGTATGAGTGCAAAGAGAGGCAGAGCTGTTAACTGATGCGTGGGAGCTGTGCCCTTGGAGTGTCAGAAATGGGTGCTGGTCCCCATTTTGAAAAGGGGGTCAGGAGTGTATGCCCCAACAATCGGGGATCATGTTCTTTATCCTCCCTGGAAAACCTTATACCAGGGTACTAGAAAGGAGCAATGTGGATTCTGCCCAGGCCATGGAACGATTTACCCTCATAAGGATCCTGGAGGGGGCATGGGAGTATGCCCAAACAGTCTACATGTGTTTTGTGGACTTTGAGAAGGCGTATGGCCATGTTCCTCAAGGGATAATAAAAGCCAAATCATGCAGTACAAAAGAATGTTCTCAAATTGAAATTTCTTTACAATTTTATAAAGCCAAATACATTTTCACCATCTATTTATATACAGTACTTATGAAAGCTGCAAAAAAAATTTATCTGAAGAAAACCAAAATAAACTTGCTAAAAATAGGACATATCCATAAACTGTTATGTTTGGTTGCACAATAATCTAATGTTTGGCTTTAATGAATGTTATAGAACAAATTTCAGTAGAAAAACATGCTTATTTCTAATTGTGAGCTCCTTTAAATATTCTCTCCTCTAAGTGATTTCAGAGTACAGTAATCTGGTGTACTATACCAAATTCATGTCTGCTTTTAAGACCATTTTATGTGCAAGTAGTTTTGTACATAATTTTGAAATCTGTGCAGTATTTAAGTACTACAAGTTCATTGTTATTGTATAATCATCAGTGACATATTTGAAAAGAAACTACTTACATTGGATTTGCTTTAAAGTCACAGATGAGTTTTAAAATTTGTCCTTCTTGTGGATGTTTAACAGATGGTATAATTTCTGCAATTGGAGCATCTGGAAAAATACATAAAAAAAACTTTTAAAAACTTTCTTAGTTAAACATAAATCTGAACAATTTTCTTCTTCAAATTTTCTAACTTTAGTGAAATTAACAATGTCAGTGCATTAAGCATTTATGCTAAAGAATGTTGCAAGCAGTTTCATCAGTACACTCTGTACTTACTGCAGAATGTTAACTAAAATATTAGACCACAGGGTTGTTGGGTCAGTCTCCATTCTGATGTTTGATGCAACCCTGAGCCAAATATTTAATCTGTAAATCATCATTTCAGAACTATATTAAAAATGTTAACTTTAGAGTCTCTATATGTTATACCTTGTGGAACAGATTATAAAAATAAATTTGCTCATATATTATTTGCTTGTTATTAAATAACCCATCTTCCAAGAAAGCAAAGACGAAAATAAATGGAACTGAAAAATAAATGTATTAAATAAACTAACTCAGTGCTGCTTTAAAGATTTTTGAGAAAGGCAGACTAGAAAAAAATCTAATAGTTATTTGAATCAGAAACAACGTAATAGTAAATTAGCTTATAATGTTTGTATGTACTGTATTTTTACATTTATATGTGTTTATATATAAATGACAATTGGAGATTTACAAACTGCCGCTACTCCTTTGCTTAGATTCTACAAGTATTTGAAACTACTGGGTATATTCTTCCATTACTAAACATTAAAATATTTAATTTTTATCTGATCCTCTTAAACATTGATGTTTTGCTCCAGAATTGCCCATAAATATACAATTGATCTGAAATACAGTATGGTACCTGGATGATATATGGCTTATATAAGTGCCATGCTCTTCAAACCATTTATTTACCAGTTGTGACCTTTAAATTTGAGGTATCACCATCTGGATCAGTTCCACAAGGACAGAGATGCCACACCATAGAAGGAATATGATCCCTCAGAATTGCTTTCATTTAACAGAAAACATTTACCTTGCTACACATGAAAATCAATGGACCTAACAGAGGCCAGAAAAATACTCATCACAGCACATCAGGATTGCAGGGTATAATATGATTTCTTGGCCCTTTATGATTTTTGTACTGTTTAAAACTATATATAAAATGTAGAAAATAACTGTTTTGAAGTTCAGGTGGCTAATGCATTATAAAAAGAGTCTAAACCAGAAAGGAGCAAAAACTGATGCTCACCTTTTCATTTAAACAAAGCTTCTTCTGAACTGAAATTCAATGAAATTGTTTAGATGAAAGTGGATCAAAGCAGAGATGAAGAAAACAGGCAGAACTAATAGAAACACAATTCACTAATAAACTGGCCAATGAACTGTTAAGATCCAAATAGAAATACGAAAGACAGTTCCAAGACTTCACCGACCTAAAAGAACCTACATAAAACACTATTCAATGATTTGTAAAGAGATAATTAAAACAAAGTAAGTTCGCAACTTTTAAACCTGAGATATATTACAAAGGGTATGTGGCTGATACAATAAATAACATAAAACAAAATAACTATAAAACTACATAACATTTTTTCAAACCATTATAACCTAATGCAGGGCCATAAATAAGCTGAAGTCTATCAGCATTAGGAGCAAGGAAGGAGCCAGCACTGGACAAAACTGTAGTCCATCATAGGTACACACTCACACTGACAGAGGGCAAATTTGGAAGTGCTAGTTAACCTAACCCAGAGAAAAACCCATACAGACACAAAAAGATTGTGTACCAATTGCTAATTAGACTGAGGACTTGAACTTGAGACATTGAATTAGTGAGGGAGGGGCACTAACTACTGCTCCACTGTAGCTACCACTGTACCACCTGAGTAGAAACTAATCAAGGATAACATTATGGCTTGGCATTAACTCAGACATTTGTTGTTGATTTGTTACTTTAAATGAATAAACATATCCTTAAGTATTTTCTTTTATTTAAGTATGACCTCAGTAAAGCGTATTGTCTTGCCTACTACAATGTGGAATCATATGAATAAAAAGTAGCTCACTAGAAAAGAATGATATTGGTATGTGTATCTAATGTTAAAGAAATTTACTTAGTTCAATCAAAAAGTGTATGTTAACATTAGAAAAGAACAT
>JANRMT010062831.1:4107952-4126463 GCA_026402145.1 Polypterus bichir lapradei
TTTACTTCATTTTTTTAAATATCTTATAACGACATTAAGTAATAAAGGAGGCTTCTGATGTACAGATTTCCTAATCATGTTTTAAAAATATAAACAGTCATGCACATTTTTCTTTTCATATTGTTTAGTTATTTACCTTTAAATAACAGCCACATCTAATAACCACACTTTTCATCAACAGTAAAATTAAAGCCAAAGAAAACCTAGTTAAAGTATAACTTACAATGAATTTCAAGGACTTGAGTGGCCAGTTGTGGTGTTGAACTTAGAGCTTCATGGTCGACTCTGCAGATGACTGTAGCCCCATCATCATTCCTATCAGCTTGCAGTTCCAAAGTACTTTTTACAGTAAATGTTTTGCCACTTGCATTCACTTCTTTCACGCCTTTAAGGGCAAAAAACAAACAATAAACAGAAGACAGTGAAGTCTGATAATATGATGCAAGTAATTACCTTTGTTAAAATCACATAAATGCTCTGGAATATGCTAATAATGTCAGATTGTGCTAGATGTTGGTGAACTGCACTGATAAAGTGCTGCATTCAAGGCCTTAATATCTCTAAATTTGGCAAGGAGAAATAAATTAAGCTGTAGCTGAAATGTTCAGACTGTCTGGTACTTTTATAGCATGTTGTAAGGGTGTGCCCAATTAGGTAGAGGTTGTCAGGACAGCTCTGTGAGGTTGGTATTGGATACAGCCAAGTCCTGCACACAGCTTCCAGGAAAGATAGAAAGTGAAATAGACAGAGAATAAGAGAAAGTGAAAGACACAAATGAAGAGGTGAAATGATGCTATGATAAGAGGCAGAAAAAAATCAGCGGTAAAAGATGAGCAAAAATAAACTAATGGAAATTTTTGACAAAAGAATAGCAAACGTTAAAGTTAAAAGGGAAGATTTCTCAATGTTCCTAATGTCACATTGTACAGTATATGGCAAAAGAAATGCTTAATAAAACAAAATTGAATTGCTTGAATATATCAAGAAAACCCTTTGCTATTGATTATTAATGATTGAGTTTTGGTGCATGTGTTGTTATCAACAACAAAACATTAATAACATGTTGTCAGTATATAATGTGGTATTAAATGTGGCAATCATTATTCTTTTTAATTTATCACCTGTATAGTTTGAAAAGACATAAAGAGTACAAGGGCAGCCCACTTTCATAGTCTTTGGTTTAGCATCTGAGACTGACAGGTAATAAACCTTTTACATGTTTTAACAAAAGGTGCACATAGTGGTTGTCAAAGGAGAAGTTAAAAGTGTTGCATCAATAAAATCAATCTTTACTTATCTATACTTACCTGGCTGGCACATGGTGTGAGGCTATAGGGCGATCACCTCAGGTAGTGCTTTGGTAAAAGAGGCATTCTATGTAACTTTTTTAACATTACAAAATAATTATACAAAACATTTATTGTAACCTTAAGAATTTATATTGCAAGTGCTTTTAACTATAACTGCCTGTTTAACTAAGACATTATGAAATATTTGCAACCAACACATTACCAAGGGAGTGATAATATAATAGTATAGAATGTATAAATAATAAGTTCCTTTTTTAGATATATAGATGTGTGCCAGAGACTTAAATCTGTTTAACTATTATGAAATATTAAAATAATATTAAGATATAGCTATGTTTAAAAAAAATACAATTTATCTCTATACTGGTTGGTGCAACTAATATGTCTATTGACTGTGCTATGCAAATGAAGTTAACTTACCTAAGATTGTTACCTTTACACATTCCTTAGTCTTGTCATGCTGCTTTGATTTGATTACATGACGTGACTCCCTCAAGCTTATTGTAATAAAGGATGTCCTGGAGATGGAGCTATTTGTAACTGTCTTTTCTTTATTTAAAATACTCTTTATTTATTTCTCTGACAGCTATCCTTAAAAATTTTTAAAGTTACAAATTTTGCAGAATGCAATTCCTGTAGCCTCACCACATTGTGAGCATCCCAGAATCAAAATGGTGCATGTGGATTTCTATGCCATATGCTAGTACTCTGTATTGCCATTTATTTTCCTGATTTTTACAAATTGTCATAGGCTTCATCTATGGGTTTGGGGGGTCAAGAGCAATCCTATAGCACTGCTATACAAAAAGTCATAATAATAAAAAATAAGTTGGAAAATCCATGCCAACCACGTTTGACACTATACATTACTACATCCTAAAAAAGGCCACATTCAGACAGCAGTTAAATGTCTCAGTTAAGTTTTTTGGTTTATGTATGTTTTTTGTTCAACTGTTTAAATTAATTTTGAAGGTGATTCAAATGAGATATGGCTACGTACCAATTTCTATCCTAAATCTACAAAATAATAAAAAAAAGTTAATCAGACAAATGTGCCCTAATAAACAAATATGAATACCAGATAAATGCAGACCTCAGATTGTTGACAGTGTAGAATGTCTGCACATTGGCAGAGTCTTCAAGACTCTGTTAGAAAAAAATATGCGTTTGAGGTGCCACATTAAAAGATAACATGCAGCAAATGGGTTGTATTGGCAGGCTTATTTTGCATTTCACATTTCTCTAAAAATATTGAATCCCTTTTACTTAAGTGAGAAAACCAAGGCAATATAAACAATTTTAGCTTAAGATAACTTTGATTTTTTTTGTATTATGTAGGCTCATAAACTTTAACCTTATAGATATATTTATTTACTCAGAAGAATTCAATCAAATAAAAGTATAGTGATTATCTCTAAACATTTACCCAAGTTTACAGAATCCTTGTTAATGTAGACAAAGAATGTATTCAATGTCAGTTTTTTTGGGGAGAGACCAACTATGGAAAAATTTATAGGGTACCAGGAACAAATGAAGAGCAGTGAAGTCATTGAAGCTGATAAGCAACAAAGGATGGTATTTACAGAGTTTAATGTAATTTTTAATGTAGGCCCATTTAAAAGCTGTTTATACTTTGAATTAAATCTGTCTTTAGCAATGCATTCAAAGTCTCTAAATCTGCAGTCCTGTTGCCATGTTTATCATTTATTTTTTATGTTGAATTATTACTATTTTTTTATTATTCCTGGATAGTTGTCTGTGTTGACCCCTTCCCCAATGTATATAATGGGTTTGGAGCCCAAGCATATCATATTGTATACATACTGATTATGTAATTTTGTATAATGTTGTTAATTTCTAAAATGTATTGAAAGTGTCAGTAACAATGTCCATTAATAGTCTCAGGTGTGTGTCTTGTTTCTTGTCATCTTTAAGCTCAGTAGAATATAAGGACTTATAGTAGTTTCTAAATGTGTTAATTATTTTTTTATGATCAATGATTTTGTCTCTGTGTTGGTAATTGCTGGGATTGCATTGCGAGCTTCCTGCTTGTGGATTTGTTGAGCTAACATCTTATTGGCTTTCTTTCTGTGTTCATAGTAATGATGTCATGATTTAAAAATTAGTTGTTCAGTTTCTTTAATTGTCACAAGGTTGAGTACTGAATGCAGAACCTGTCTTTTCCTGTGACAATAGCGCTCATTGGTGTGTGTGCCTCTTGTGGGGATTCAAAAAGCGGGTTGAGGAAAGGTTTCATCTGTTTTTAGTGGAGCTCTTTCTCGCAGGTTACTCTGGCCAAAAGGTGACACCTCCTTCCGGGATACCCGGGACTTTATAGCAGTGGGACCGGAAGGGGCAAGGCTAAATGCCTTTACCGGGCAGCTTCTCTGTACTGTGGGGAAAGAAGGAGATGAGCAGCAGCGCCAACTCTCATTTCGGCAGGTTATTACATACCCCGATTGAGCCTGCAAGGATGTTATCCAACACGCATGCCTGATAATGTCAATTTAATGCAAACTTAAACTGCAGATTTAGTATTATATTGAGAATAAACAATGTTCTTTGTGACAAGGAGTCATTTTAGATATTTCTTGTTTGGAGTGACATCTTCCTGCTATCATTGAAGATGGACATAAAATGTCCAAATTATTTTAATTAAATATAATTCAGTTGATTTTCACTTAAACAATGTTGGCTATAGCATTTCATTTAAGTGAAAATATCTGACATGCTTTGGTTTGATTTAGTCTTTATGTTAACAAAATTTTAATAGGATGTTATAGACTTTTGTCATTTATCCATCAGAAAAGGAGCCTATTAATTTAGTAAAATATTGTTTAAGAAAAAAAGTAAGTACTGCTTGTTAAACCTCCTCCCAATGAATGTTTAACAGCTAAAACATTCTGTTTCAAATCCCTGTGTTAAATCTCTTCAGTATAAAGTTGATTTTCTTCTACCCTTTGCCGACGCACATTAATGGAGCTCTTCTCTAACTTACTCAAAATTTGCAGAATATTACATTTTTATTATTACTAAACTTTTCATTTTTAGTTCATAAATCAGTGGGAAAGAACAAATAAAAATTGTCTTTTAATTGTGACAAGCTCCAGATAAAATTGAATTGGTACTCATTAGTCATTACTAATGTTACGTAATGCCAGATCTTCTCCTGGGGTGCTTGCATTACAACCATAGGATAGCTGACAGTATGGCCTTGATCAGGGAATCAGTACACTACTTGAATTATTGCTGTATCAACTTGGTCTTGGTCAGCCTGGGCCAAGAGAAGGCCTTTTATCGTGTAACCCACAAGTTCATTATTAATGTGATTTGAAGGTTGTGAATGGATGAGATATTCAGTTTGTACACCTGTCTAATGTACCATGACATCAACAGCATGTTGCTGGTGAATAGCTGGAAAACTGCCCCCTTTCTTGTCCTATCTGGGGTCAGACAAGACTGTCTCTCTCAATCTTTTTCTGTCTGTTTTATGGATATATTTGTTGAACACATTAGATGAAAGCTAATGATCAGAGAGATCAGCATACTGTGATACCCTGTGAAGTGACAAAGTTGGCACCAGATTACAGAGAGGGTGTCTTGTAGTTTGGGACAGACCAGAATCAAACTTGAGAGAAATTGGACATGGAGACACAGACACAAAAAGGTGGTATTTTCCAAAAACAAAAGTGGGTTTTATTTACAGGTGTACAAACACACACACAAATAAAATAATGTCTCAATCAAAAATAGTGAATGATATTTACAAATTTTCCAGTCCCAAAATGCAAAACTATGAGAAAAGAGAAAAGAAAAATGAGAGAACTATGAGAGAAGAGAAAAATGTATATACACAAAAATTGTAGTCTTCCTAAATAAAGATAATGTGCTCAGGAAGAAACTACACAAACATAGGCCAATAAATTCACAAAAATATTTATAAGAAAAAAAACAGTGTATATTCAAGAAAAACAAAAAGTGCACCACAAACCAAAATCTATACAAATACCTCCACCAAAACAATACAATAACTTGGAGATATCTGTAGATATACTTATATACAAAAAAAGATATTTACAAATAGCCCTGCGGTGTGCTGGCGCCCTGCCCGGGGTTTGTTTCCTGCCTTGCACTCTGTGTTGGCTGGGATTGGCTCCAGCAGACCCCCGTGACCCTGTAGTTAGGATATAGTGGGTTGGATAATGGATGGATGGATATTTACAAATAATGCATATGCCGCTATGTTTGGTATATTGTAGAATGAGCTATACCAACCACACTCTCCACTTGATTGAGTCCAAAGATGATTCCTAGAGGAAGAAAGTATCTCTTATACCTGGCATTGAAATCTTCAAGCAATCCTGTGACACACTGCTCCCTTACACCAATTGCAACTGATGCAGATGCATTCTACACAGTTGTTGCACTCAAGCCCTGGAAGGCATGTATTGAGCAGGATAGTGGCCTCACGTGTGCGCAAGCTTGAGCACATCCTGAAATGCTACCTTCAGACAAGCCAGTATGTGCTACGAAAGCAAGTTGCTTTTTCTTTGTAACTTTACCTTGGGGCTTTCTCTTGGGGATCCCTTTCTCAAATTAATGCATATATACACAAAATTAACCAAACTAAAACACTCCGCACTTTTCTCTTTATCCACAGCAGGGGCTAGGGAGACATTTGCCTTTATGATGGGGTACGTGCAGCGTCCTCCAGCAGACCTGACCTAGAGGCACATCCGACCCATTGCCAATGACGCACCATGTATACCTGCTGAAGGCAAAGACAAAATCCTAACAGAAATGCACCCCAGCACTTTGGCAAGTGCTTTTTCTTTTTACTATATGAAAGTCGACTATTATTTAAATTGGTAATGACTGTTAGATGGATTACCACACATACTAGAACTGGACAAATAACAGATCTGATGCTCACTCTACATGGACAATATCACTGTGATCTATGCAGAACAGGGATCAATGAAGACACTAGAAGAGACCTGCAAGGACTTCAACCAAGCTTCAGGGGGAATGGTCACATGGGGTAATTCTAAAATGGCACTCTTCGGAGAATAGCACGTTGCTGTCTTCACCATAAGAATGCACTTCAAGCTCATGGGCATCTGGTTCAGCAGAGAAGGAGAAGCCCTGAGGACATGGGATGAGACATTCATTAAGGTCAAATAGAAGATTGGACTGTGGCACCTTAGAGATATAAACTTCAAAGTCAAAGCGATAGTGCTGCATATCCTCTCCATCCTGCAGTACTCAGAACAGATGTGACCCCTCCACTTCTCACAATGGCATGCAGAACCATCACTAGAAAAATGTTTTACAACAAGACAGACAAGGCAAAGCAGTCAGTCATGTACAAAGAACCATACTAAGGTGGGAAAGGCATACAGGACTGGGCATTTCCAAAAGAGGTGCAGTAGTGTTTCATCCTGCAAGAAAATTACGAGTAGTGCTTGAATCTGCACAATTTCCTGGTGTGCATGAAGGAATGGATTAGGAAGTGCCCTGGATAGCCATCCATGCCAGGTCTTTGTGTCTGTTCTTGGAGGCCACATTCTCCCAGACCACTGTGCCTGTGCTGGCTGGAAGGGTTCCAAAGGGTTCCAAACTATGCAACATATATATATATATATATATATTCATTGCATTCGTAGTCTGAGTCCCGACCTGAATTGTGTGGGTGGTTGCCTACCAGGTAACGCTTGTGGTTGGTCTGCCATTCGGCAAACATCAGCCACGGTGCCCTTTTCAGTTGCGAGAAGCAGATCATGGAATGTTGCATACTTTACTGTCAAATAATGCAAAGAGTACGCGACATGTGTTTCAGCCCCCATTTGGGCTCATCAGGCATACACACTCTACTGCTCCCCACCCCGTACTTTTTGCATTATTTGACAGTAATATATATATATATATATATATATATATATATAGCATACCTGCCACCCCAATCTGACACAATCAGGCAGAGACACTAGTTCTGTCCAACAAAAGCCCCATTATTTAGGGAAAGGAATCCAGGGCAATCTCCAAGGACTGATACCCACAGACACAAGCACTGTAATAAGCACTGCCCCTTTCCTTTAGACTCTTGCAGCCTCCTTCCTTCTCCACACTTTTTAGGAGAGCTTCATCCACCTCCTCCCAACTCAGTTTACCAAATGAGGTGGGGCTGCTTCTTATATACAGAATCTCGGGAGTACTTCTGGTGTTGCATCCTCGTGACCTATACACAAGGGCTCAACGTGGAACATGGAACCCAACAGGGCTGTAGTGTACTCCAACTCTCAGCGTGCCCTGCAGGTATCTGTGGACCTGTGGCAACCCAGCGGGGCTGCCAAATAACGGTTCAGGGGAGGTAGTGCCCCTCATAAGCTACCTCCCCCTGTCATTCCATTTGGGAAGTGTCCTGGTTGAGCAAGAATGCCAGCTGCCTCTAACAATATATATATATATATCTATATATATATATATATATAATTATCGAGATGTATATATATATATATATATATACTGTATGTAAATAAAATATTGTTTTTAAAAATGTATCTACAGTTTAGCCAAATGTTCAATGTAGGTTGATAAAAATTAGTGCAGACAAAAGATCTGCACCCTGTATGTGGGGTGTTATGTCAGTTTTTAATGTGAGTGGGCACCACAAACAAAGCAGTCTAAAGAACTCAATCCTTTTCTTTTCTAACACTGGCACATGCAAAATTCTACTCAACCCTTACTGAAATTTCATTCTTAATCAATGCAAAGGTTGAAATCAAAATTAATCATATCAGATGTTTTATTACCAGCTTTCTTGCTCAACTGTTATGTTTACTTTCTGGCTGCACTACCAAACTTTGACTCCCACCTTCTCCACCTGTGGTCACATGTACAATGTGGGGGACCTCTGGAAACTCTTACTGAACCTGACAAGCTTGCTCTCATTTTAGACAAATTATTTCCACAGTGTTATGAAACTGAGTTTCCTCCAGAGCAAAATAAGAGGACATCTCCAAAAAGAAGAAAGGAAGCAGGCTAGATCCCTACCTGGTCTGCTGAGCACAGGCAACCTTGACCTCAGGCAGGCCCTAAAGCAACTGCATTAAAAAAAAAAAACCTCCTTAAAAACGTTTACCATATTCTTCACTCTGCAACATAAATTATTTTCTTTTACAATTGCCATCATGCTACTAGTTGGTGATAAAAGTGAAGAACATGTGAGCAGGTCCTCGGCTCATTTTGCCCCTGGTATTATGGCTGCCCTAAACTACACTCGCGACCCCGTTACTTTGTACAGCTATATAAACATCTTGAACTCTTCAATAAAGAAGAAAAGTTAGACTTTTCTTATAATGACATGTACTGAAATTCATGCTTTGAAAAGGCAAGTAATGTCCCAGGCTTGAAGGCTAAAGGTGAAAGGAAAACACAGCATGGAAGCGATGGTATTGAAACTACAGTATTGAAACTCTACATTCATAATGGCTAACACGGTACAACACCCCAGTACTACTGTATATTCTCCCATGCATTGCAGGTAAGAACGCCTGTCATTACCACTGATGTCCTGTAGGTGGTAGCAAAGACCATGAAATACACAAAAAGGCAGCATAAAAGCCGAGATCAAAATTAAGAATACATTTAAACATAGCGGGATGACAACGTTATGACACTATGAATGACACCAAATTGAAAAATAAATTACTGATTATTTGTTTACATATCTTAGGAATTTTCTGAAAGAATCACTATGATATCTCACGCTGTTCTTAGACACATGCTACATGACTTTGTCTTTGCTAGGCAGGTACTGTCAATGAGTCCTATGAGTCATGGCTCACTGGGTTGTCTTTTAGCCACACTACAAGTATTTTGACTTTCAGCTTGTTTTTTTGTGAATTTATAACGTGAACATGTAATCTGAACAGGTATTCTCTTCTCCATGTTTTCAAGAAATTATCTGCCAGACACTGCACTGTTTCCACTGTCTTGTATGAAGTTTTGCTGTGTTAAGGCTTTCAGAGGGAGCTGATAAGATTAACCTTCTGGATCAAGGGTAGAGCTGGTCTATAAAACTGTGGGTGTGTCTGGGTGCACTGATACTTGCACTAAAGACCATAAAGTTGCTCAAAGTTTTGCGAGTCAGATGAGAATGTTTTGCTTAAAGCAACATAGCATTCAAAATATGTTTGGCCAATACCTATCAGACTCTCTCCGGTACCATCCATATGTGGTGAATGTGGAGGATTAAAGAGCCTGCAAGTCGTTGTTTACTGTAGCTTCATTAGCACTGATGTTCATCTCCTTGCAGGCACCAATAAAATTTGTCCCTATGTCAGAGAGGAGTACCCCTGTTGGTCCATGAACAGAGAAAAGGCTTCTTAGCACATTGATAAGGCTGGATGAATATATTGACTCAATTTGCTGGATGTGTTCAGCACTGATAGACATGCACTGCTCAGTGTTTGCGGTCTACGCTTCCGTGTCTTGTGCAATGAGTAACTTCTGATGAAAAAAGTCCATTTCGACACTGATAAATGGTAGTACTGGGGTAATCCTGTCTGCTGATAACTCTGCCATCTTCTGAACTTCTCATCTCTCATAGAGCTTGCAAAGGATAACACATTTCTGTATTACAGGAGAGACCAGATGCTTACCTCTAGTGATCCAGCCTTCAGCAGGCCTAATCACCCCTACTGAATTGTGATGTCCTTTGTGTGCTCATGTTAATATCTGAGAAGCAAGGCTGCAATATGATGACTGTGAAGGATGACAACAGGATGCTTTTCTTCTTTCTTTAAGTGTGAAGAGGATAAATGACCTCAAACTAGCAGCAATCCATCTTCTTCCACCAGTGGCTTAGCTTCTTAAGCAGGCATTGCTTAGGGAATGCCTGTTGTTTCTCAAGACATTTGTATTTATCCTTACATTGTTTATGTTAGACAGCAGAAATTATTACAGTCCTGTATTATAAAAATTCAGCTTTGATACATGGCTCATTGTAACTTTGCAACCCCTACTCTCTTCATTGTCAGACCTTTTGCTGCAAAGATCTGGTTACGTGGGTATGTCAAGGTATAGTTTTACAGGGTGCCCCCAATTTGGAAATTTACTAGATGAGTTTCAGAGGGATGAGGGATGCAACTTGCTGTCGAACATCTGGGTCTGTTTCAGATGGTCAAGTTCTGTGACTCCTATACTGTATATTCATTTTAGACAGAAGAAGACCCAGACACCATTTAGAGTGTTGTAAGCAAGTTGCTTGAGAAGGAATAGATAATCTGTAGGACTGTATTCTGTGGGAATGTAGTACCACTAATCAGGATGCATTAACCTTCTGATCCAAGCCACTTGGAAACAAAAAAAATCCTCTTTGTATTGTATGTGTATTAGTGAACGATATTACTATTGTTAAAGAATTTCATATCATCCTTATCAATTTTTATTTAGTCTCTAATAGACTTGAACAGTTCTACTGCTAGTATAGCAGTACACAGATCCAGTCATGGAATGGTGTCAGCAGGTCATGAGCTTAATTTAGATTTTCCCATTACATATCCAACATGTCATTTATTTCTAATTTGATAGCTCTAAGATAGGCCACTGTTTCTATTGCAGTGGTAGAGACATTTGAAAAAGTACACAGTTCCTTCTTACAGGTTGCAAACAATGAAAAGGAAACATAACACCCTAGTATGTATAGGTTTTCCAGAGGCTCTTAAGGATTATCTCAGCTGATTAAATTGTTTTTATCTTTCTTGGGAAAGTTGCACATCCTATTCACTCTGTACAGATGACAGTTCTTGAACTAAGAATTGTAGTTACTGCAAATCAAGGGGGGAGGGGGGGATTTGGGTGATATAAACTTATAGTAGAAAGAACTGTGAACTCCTTTTCGTGAAAAGCTTTCCATTTCTAAATCCCAACTAAGTCCCCAAACTCTTGTGAAAGGAAACTAATTCTACACAGTGATGAAGGTATTTCAAATCTTTAGTGTTGTCTCCCTGTGGAAAAGCCTCCATTATTTGCTTTTACTGTTTGAGCCTTACTTGGATTCTGCTAGTATCAGTTTGGTTTTGTTCAGAATAAAATGGTTTTGTCAGACATGCTAACTGAAGCAAGACAATCATTTACATAAACATATCTTGTTGCAAACCGTTTGGCATCAGACCCAAAGTACTCCATACTTTGCTGAGAAACTCTTTGAATATAGTAAATAACCATGGTAGGGGAAGGGCTGTTGCCAAAAACATGCATTTTCATTCTGACTGCTTATGAACAATCCCTGGAAAAGGGATTTCTGACTTGTCATCTGGTATCATACCACATTCTGTTAAGTTGGGATGAAGAAGCTTAAATTCCCCATAATGGGACACAGTAGTAAAACCATTAGCTCATCTTCCTGAAGTTTCCAGTTTTCCCAAACATGTCTTCACCATATATGAAACTGTACTTGCTTTAATGCCAATGTCTTTACAAGTGACCTATTACTTTGTTCATCAATAACTTTATATATCTTCATTGCTTTCTCTTATTTTCCAGATGGATTTGCTGTTACTATACAGACTTTGGAGCATTATTGCAATCTTTTAGTTTCACCACAAATGTCTGTGCACTTCGTTGTGAATAAAGACGCTAAGGTTTCTTCTTCCTTTCTGGCTTAATCTTTCTCAGTTTTGCAGCTCTCTTAGAGCAAGGATACAAAGCCTCACAGCATGCTGAATTCACCCAAAATGTTTAAAACAAATGCCATTTTTCTTGAGATGGGCTTACCATTCTTCAATTGGTTTGCCCCTAAAGGTTTTGCACTTTTTATGATGATGGGGCTTTGTTTGTATTGGACATCATCTGTCAGGGCTTTCAGTGTTTAACTCTTTGTTGTTGTTCTGGCAGTCTATGTTATCAGAGGGAATAACTGTTCTATACACAAAAGCAGAGGCTTTATGACTGTCTTTAACAGGCTTATCTGTTTGAGGAGCTGACTACTAGATGCAGAGAAAAAAAAAAAACTGGAATCATTTCTATTCTTAGCTTACTGGTGAATAAATTAGAAAAAATCAAAGAAACAGGGGAATACTGATCTGTAGCTTTCCTTGTATTTGGATCCAACAAATATCCATTTTTCTGTAAGCTGTATGAGAACTTTTCTTCAATAGGATTGTTCCATGAGCAGTGTCCAAGTATGAGTGTCCTGGTAGATAACCCTTTAGCTTAATTCAGTTTAAGAAGAATGTTCCACAGTTCTAGCATTTCCAGGTTATTCTCTGTAGCTCAGTTTATGAAAATCTTTAAACTTCTCAAGCAGTGGTGTTTATATTGCTTCTGGTGTCCCATAACTGTTCTCTGACCTTTGCTATGTCATATTGAGACCTGCTGAAGAGTTTACATCCGCTTTTCATGCTCTGATGACTCTGCTCTTAGCCATTGGAAAATCAAATTTAGTTCTTCTGCAGCTGACAAATGTAAAAATTTTGTAAAATTCAAAAATTATGCCTTCCAATCCCAATAATTTTCAGGGTAATTATCAAACTTTAAGATGCCTGAAATTACCATTTCTCTGAAGATGAAGTGTTTTGTGATGTCTTGAATACCTTTTCCCTTTGGAAAAAATCAAACTGCTGTGGGATATTCTGTTTTGATTCTCTATGTGATTTAACATTTCTGTCACTGGCTGGATTGGTATTGCCAGTATCATACTGCATGTTGAAACGTCCTCTTTGGGCAAAAATTGACCTGTTTGAATTTGTGATTGCAGTTTTTTTCTGTACATTTGAGGAATTTGCTGGATATACAGTACTCCCTGATATGTTGCAGGACTGAGAGGTTTACGAAGTTTCTGTCTTTCCGCTTGCTCCTTAAGCCACAGAATCAGCAGCAATTGTGCCCTGATGCTATAGAATTTGAAGACTTTTTTTTATTTCAGCTTTTAGTCTTATCATACTGGCTTATGTTTCCACAAATGAGAGCTGTGCATGGGCATATATTTGTATTTGCATATGCCAAGAAACTTGATGAAAACAGCCTGTCTGATCTACATGATCTTGTAGGTAGCGATTTTGTTTCATTGTTGTGAAGGGAGCTTGTTGTATTCTCAACCTGCAATATTATGTCCTCTCCACCTGCTAACTGTATTTCAGAGTGAGGGGCTCCAGGATTGTATTTTTCTTCCTGATCATAGACTTGAGTGTATCGTACAATATCTTTTAGTGTTCAAACCCACTGTGATTTTGTCTTTTCACTCTACTGCCCTTGTGGCACGTTCTACTGTACAGCTAGGCACCTAGATAAACAACTGGGGCTCTTCAATAAAGCAGACAAGGCTTGACTTTCCTTGTAGATAAATAGGACTTTAGTTGTGCCCGGGGGAAATTTGGCTTTTTACAGAAGCTGTTTAAATAAACAAATACGTAAATAGATAGGTATATTTATGTGTATATTTTTGTGTATATTTAGACACTTTGGTCTGAACACATACTAGAATGACTATAAAGCAAAAAAATTCAAAAGAAAGAAAGTTCTGACTGGGTTGTCACAGTCACAGTGAGGCATTTATACAGGTATAGGGTCTGTCCCTGAGACTTATTAATTGTCATCGCGAAGCAGAGCCTTACTGGAAATTGGAAGCATTTGAATTGAAATGGGAGATCAGAGGGTATAACGGGGATGCGAGGAATACATTCAGAGTGTGGAGAAACTCTAGAGACAGTGTGTGTATTAACTTGTGGATTTTTCTGTGAGTATTTGGTGGCAGCGTGACGAAGTTGCTTCCGCAAGACTGCGTTAGCTGTGGAGCTCAGCTCGGAGCATATTCTTTTCCTACCTTGTCAATTGTGTAATGCGTTTTTTGAACAGGTTTGATTCATGGAAGTGATCACTCGTACTGCGTTCAGTCAGTTCACGTGAGCTGCTCCCTTGTGTGATGTTGCGATGTCCACGGCTTTATTTAATGTTAGCTAAGACCCGCCACTTAAAAGTTTCTCGCTACAGCAATTTTAACTCCGTTCGTCATAGGCATGACAAACGGCAGCGGGAGCGTGTCTATAAACTTAATTTAAACTTACGGTTTACACCGTGCTTTGTTTCCGCAGTAGCTGCACTTATGAATATGCTTGTATGCGTTTTTTCTTCAGCGTTCTTTGGAGCTCTTCCTTGTTTTCTACATACTGCGTTCACAGTCAGTTCACGTGATTACGTGGGAGGCGTGATGATGCGACATGCAACTCCGCCTCCCACGGCCATTGTGCTGCAGTCTATTACAGTATATGGATAAAAATAGGTTCCAGTTATGACCATTACGCGTAGAATTTTGAAATGAAACCTGCCCAACTTTTGTAAGTAAGCTGTAAGGAATGAGCCTGCCAAATTTCAGCTTTTTACCTACACGGAAAGTTGGAGAATTAGTGATGAGTGAGTCAGTCAGTGAGTGAGTGAGTGAATGAGTCAGTGAGGGCTTTGGCTTTTACTAGTATAGATATTGCTGTTGGTAGGAGCCCAAGTAGTGTTTTCTTATATACACACTTCTGCGGAATAATTTGTAGGCCGAAAGTAGTCAGTGTTAGTGTGTCAGAAAGAGGATGTGCAGCATTTTGCATAATGGCATTTGTTTTAATTTTCTCCTTTGCTACTACCTCCATGGGGTCCAAAATGCATCCTATTCCTGAGTTTGCCTGAGTTTGAGAATGACGCACATAAACTTCCCGAGGACAGGATAAGGAGGAATGAGAACACCTGTGTTCAAGGCTGGGAAGCTGAGGAACGATACCACAGATAAATTGGCTCTGGTAGGCACATAAGAAACCAGCTGGATTGGTGAATCAGTAAAAAGGCAGCAAAAGGCTTTTGCTATAAGCAAGGTCACAATGATGTAATGCATGAAAGAAAAATTAGTATATTCAGGCACTAGCAAATAAATATAGAAGAATATATTAGAAATTAACTTTAGCATAGAAATTAAGGCAAATCAAGCATGCCAAGCAAATGATTAAATAAAAGGATATACCATATTTTTTTTTAATTAAAGCTTAGGTTCAGGCCACCATTATAACATAGTTTGAAAGGCTTAGAAAAGGAAATGACACCATAAAAGCCCAAATATGGAAAAAGGAAAACATCTACCCGGCCAAAGACCAATGAGAAATAAGCAAAACAGAAACTAGAGATGAACAATGGACAGTAAGAAAAGGTGCAGAATGAGCTAATTGAACGAGGTCAAAGTGATAAGAAATGATATATAAAGTTTTGGGCTTTGAACTGTTCCAGGCTCAGCTCAATTTGGCCATATTGGGTTGAGTCCGTGTTGTTATTTGTGTTGTTTTATTGCAATAAAGCTTTTAAACTCTGTTTGCCTATCCCGAGTCCTAATAGCCTTAATTTTCAGGTAAAAAGCCTTCTGGTGACAATTTGTTGCCACGACAATTCCCCCTATTTTAACTTCGGTCCCTTGCAACTTTTTGTTAAGTCCTCCACAAGGAATTTGGATATAGTCATGGATGATGAAATTAAAATGGACAATCAAATTAGTTGGGTAATAAAATCAAGTCTTTTTCAACTAAGACTTATCCAGAGCCAAGACCTTTGTATTATTTGATGATTTTGAGAAAGTTATACATGCTTTTATGTTATTGCGACTTGATTACTGTAATGCCCTGTATTCTGGGGTTAGTCAGGCTTCTCTCTCCCACCTTCAGCAGGTACAAAATGCTGCAGCACATCTCTTAACAGGCACTAAGAAGCGTGATCATGTCATCCCAATACTTGCATCCCTCCATTAGCTTCCAGTACAGTTAAGAATAAATTTTAATTTTCTCCTGTTTACTTTTAAAGCTATAAAAGGAATGGCCCCCACCTACCTTAATGACTTAATTATTCTGTACACCCCAGCAAGGTCTCCCAGGTCTGCTGATCTGTTTTTGTTGACTGCCTGAAAGGCTAGACTAAAACAGAGAGGAGACTGGGCTTTCTCTGTCCTGGCTCAGAAGCTATGGAATGGTTTACCCCAGAATGTTAAGATAGCCCCCTCACTGCCTGTTTTTTAATTACATCTTTAAGCTTATTTTTATTCCCTGGCTTGAGAGTTGTTTGTTTCCAGTTTGTCCTGATTTTAAAATTGTTTGTCATTTGTTTTATTTATTGTTGTTTAAATTCTTACTTTTTTGTGATACATGGTATATGGTTTGTACAGCACTTCTGGTTAAATTCCTGTTGTTTTAAAGTGCTCTATAACTAAACATGAAATAAACAGGAAATGAGGTAAGGTGGCACCTGCCTTCTTTGGAACAGGACCAGTGCAGGAGGTTTTCCACAACTATGGCACGTTCTGAAGCCTTAGGGATAGACTGGTGGCAGAGAACAGCACAAAGTTGGTCAGCACACGGCTTAAGAACTTGAGGACTGATGTACTGCAGCTTGGTCTCCTTACTCGGACTTCAGTTATGGACAGTCCACACTGATGGAGACAGGTGGACTTGTCATTAGCCGTTCCAGTTGACATAGTAGGAGTTGTTGATGTAGTAGAGATGGTGTGTGGAGACTGGTCATTGGAAGAAGGTGGCAGTGGGAGGGAATATCTAATTAAAAATTGGTTAAGGGCATTAGCTTTATCTACATTCCCTTCTATCACTTTAGCCCTGGATTGCTTGAGTCCAGTAATTATACCTAGTCCATTCCAGGTGGGGCCGGCTCTACACTGGGGCAAGAGGGGGCAATGCCCCCTTAAACAAACATCCTGCCCCCTTAAATCAAACTTTTAGAAGTTGAGAAAGAAAATAATAGATTACCCACAAACTGAATATGGACAAGATTTACTATAGTAGCTGAAAAATCCACTGGAAAAGGCACAAATGATATGATAGGTTTCACCTCTTGCTCACTCTTTCCCTCCGTGCTCTGTTTGTGCGCAGGCTCACACAGCACTCGGCAGAGATCCCCCACTCACCCCGCCCCCCCAGCTAAATATCCAATCACTGTTAGTATGCAAATGACCCGGTGTCAGGTTTCTCAGTAGGCAGGGCTGCTCAACAGCGGGAGGCTTTGAGGAAGCAGCAAATCTCTGTCGTCAAAATCTTAGCGACTTGTGAGATAATTAACAACTAAAAAATACATATATATTTGTACAGTCAATGGGGGACTAGTTCATTGTTCTTCTCACAGTTTCAGTCTGGTAGAGAAGTGTTTCTTTCTCGATCCCACAAGCACCACTGTGAGCCTGTCTGCTGCATAGAGCCGACTTGAGGACTGACACAAAGCCCCGCACCAGCTTTCAACTCTGCACTCAACAGTTTTCTCGTTTCATATACTGATGTAATTTTAGTAAAGCTTATTTACTTTCCACCCCAGCTTCCAGCAGCTCACAAAGGGAAAGTTAATGCTGTGAGATGCATCCTTTTTTCCAAGTTTTTAAAAAGTGTGGTGCTGCTCCTGCCTGTACCAATAGCAGTAGCAATGATGCTGCTGCTGGTACATCAGAGACAGCAGCTAGCATGTCTACTCCTGTGGCATCAACAACAACAACAACATTTATTTATATAGCACATTTTCATACAAAAAAATGTAGCTCAAAGTGCTTTACAAAATGAAGAATAGAAAAATAAAAGACACAGTAAGAATATAAAATAAGTCAACATTAATTAACATAGAATAAGAGTCCGATGGCCAGGGTGGACAGAAAAAACAAAAAAACCTCCAGACGGCTGGAGAAAAAAAAAAAATCTGCAGGGATTCCAGACCATGAGACCGCTCAGTCCCCTCTGGGCAATCTACCTAACATAAATGAAACAGTCCTCTTTGTATTTAGGGTTCTCACGGAAGGACTTGATGATGATGGTCACGTGGACTTCTGGCTTTTAGTCCATCAATATTGGAGCATCATGATGCTTTGAGTAGGTCGTGGTGGCGCAGGCCACCACCACAAAGAAACCGGAAAAAGAAACAGAAGAGAGAGTAGGGGTAAGTACGGATTTTAGAGCCACCATGAATAGTTATTATGATGAATTCAACATACAGAGTATCGGATTAAGTTAAAGTGAAGTTATGAGAAGGCCATGTTGAAGTAATGTGTTTTCAGCAGTGTTTTAAAGTGCTCTACTGTATTAGCCTGCCGAATTCCTATTGGCAGGCTATTCCAGATTTTAGGTGCATAACAGCAGAAGGCCGCCTCACCACTTATTTTAGGTTTAGCTTTTGGAATTGTAAGGAGA
>JANRMT010062831.1:4131463-4165731 GCA_026402145.1 Polypterus bichir lapradei
GACCATGGCTGGAGTACTCTGTTGCGCGGGACGCATGCTTCTGTTTCCCCTGTTGGAAATATGGCAGCACTGTTAATGAGAGGGATGTGTTTTTTTACCTTAACTGGTTTTAACAACTGGAAAGCAGCACTTGATCAAGACAAGGGGCTACAGAGGCATGTGTCCAGCCACAACTATGTGCATGCTTCAACCATCTGGACTGAGCATAAAAGCAGAGAGGCCACAGAGGGGGGGACTGTGGATTCAATGTTGGTTGGTAAAACACAACTTGAAAAAAACCATTACTACGTCAAGAGTATTGGTAATGCTATAAGGTTTCTCTGTGTAAATGAGTTGGGGCTCCGTGGGTCTGCAGAAACCTTGAGACATGATGCAGCAGGCAATGATGATGACATTGCTTCAGGTATTTTTCTAAAACTGATGGAATATACCTTTAGAGAAGGATGAGAAGCTAGCAAGCATTGCTAAGGGTATCCCAAAAATGCAAAATACTCATCTAAGGATATCCAAAATGAAATTATCCAAACACTGGCTGACACGGTGCTTGGAGAGTTCAGGAAAAAATATGAAAGTGCTGATTCTGCAGGGTTTTGCCTCAAAAGTGATGGGACCAGGGATAGGTGCAATGTGGAAAATTTGTCTGTGATAATATGGTTTGTCAGAAATACCACGCCAGAGGAGCATCTTATTGGGTTGCTTGACTTGCAACAACTTGATGCAAGATGACAACTTGATAAGTGGGGTTAGAGGTGGTGTACAAGCTCTGCTCCAAAAGAGGCTTGACGGATATGTCCCACACATCCACTGCTACAACCACCAACTGCACTTAGTGGTTGTGCATGCCATGCAGAGTTAGCCATGTGCAAAAAGATTTTTTAGCCTATCTAGTTCACTCTACAACTTTTTCATCACCACTATGTGCTCAATAAACATGATGCACCTTGTCTAAAAAGGCTGCTTGAGATCAGATGGACAAGCCACTATGAGGTCACAAGGTGCACTGTGGACAATCAAGAACAAATCCTTAGTATCCTATCTGAGATGACAGAGGATGATGATGCTGCAGTTGACCTATGCACCGAGGCATCAGGCCCCACTATGCCAAATTAAGAGGCATCGCTTCTTTGAGATTGGAAAGTTCCTAGTGAGGGTGCTTGGTGTCTTAAAACCAGCAAATGCTATTCTACAGTCTCAGTCAGTTGATCTGTGCAGTGCTTCTGAGGTTGTTAGTGCAGCACTGGACTCCTTAAAAAACATCCGTGAGGATGACTGTTGGGGAGTGTCATTTCCTGCTGAGGATGAGTCACATCCAACAAAGAGAAGGAGAACAATAAGCAAACTCTCAACTTTGGGCCATACAGACTCTGGTGACCCTACCATTTCCCCCCATCAGTCTCTGAAAAGATCCCTGCTCAACATCCTTGACAGGGCCATTTCAGAAATGGAAACTAGATTTTCACACAAGAATATTGACCTGATGAGAGCCATATCTAGTCTTGCACCCTAATCTAGCGCATTTCTAGATCCCACCCTGTTGCACCTCTTGCTGTGATGACTGGCACTGTAGCAGATGTTATAAGTCTGAAAAATGAAGTTCTTGTGGCAAAAAAGATGCTGCTCAAAAAATGTTCAAAGGAAAAAGACCTGTCCACTGTGTGTAAACTTCTGCAGGAGTACAAGGAAGCCTTTCCTGAGTTGCATAAATTGTTTGTAACAGCCCTGGTAATTGGTATGTCTTCAGCATCGTGTGAGAGTTCCTTCTCCACTTTGTCACGGGTCCTAACCCCCTATCGTCGCAAAATGTTACATAAAAGAAAGAGGAATTTGGTGATCTTGGCCCATGAGAAGTCCATAACAAATATAACTTGGATATGGATGAATTTGTAAGAGTTTTTGCAAAGGGAAACAGGATACTGTTGTTGTAGAGTGGATTGAGGAGAAAGGAGAGTGGAGCTGTTCAGTTGCAAACAGAGAGTTCAGTTGCTTGCAAAAAAAAACAAGCTTAAAACAAGACAAAAAGACAAAAAAGAAGAAAAAATGTAAAATGTTCTGTTCTAAATCTGTTGTGTTCTACAAATTAGTTTGAGAATTGTAGAAAAAGACATGGTGAATTGTTTTTTTTTTTAATTACTATGCCAAACCTTTTTAGTTTTGTAAATATTGGCTATATTGAGAGGTGTTATTTTATTTTTACTTTATTTTGCAAATTTATTTGAGAATTAGGCCATCCAATTAAGATACATTTTATGTTGTTGGTTGTAAAGATCTAGATGGATATTTTATTTTATTCTTTATTTTATTTTATTTCTTTTATTCTATTTTTCAATTTTATTTTTCAAGACTTGGTGAATTGATTGTTTTTTTATAACTTGGCCTACCCTTTTTAGTTTTGTTAGTATTGGCAATAGTGAGAAGTGTTATTGTTGGGTTCGAATATATTTGATATAGGCCATCCAATTAAGGTAAATGTCATGTTTTTAGTTGTTATAATCTGATGAGGAATATTTTATTTTATTTTATTTTTTGTTGTTTTATTTTTCAGTTTTCCTCCTGAGGAATTGCCACCTTATCGTGGTCAGGGGGTTTGCGTGCCTCAGTTACCCTTAGAACTACACCAGCAGAAGCTTAGCCTTCAGGTGGGACACCCAAGTTGGACAGGTCTTAGGGTAGAGGCCTGACAAAGTGCAATCCAATTACATGGCAAAAACAGTTATCCAGAGCACCCCCATTACTAACCCCCACCCCACCCCTTTCCTGCCTCCGTCGCCACCATGTGCCCCCTTCAAATTTCGGTCTGCCCCCTCATATATGCCTGTCTAGAACCAGCCCAGATTCCAGACATCCTTTGTGATATTCTGGGTAGTTTGTTTTCTATTTTAGCTTTGTCGGCATCCTTTCCTTCACTCAGCTTTTTCTTTAGTACAAGCTGTATGTCCTTCAGAGCCATTTTGTCACCTGATTTGAATACTCTCTTTTTCTCATTCATGAGACCTTTTTACTCCCTAGTAATCCAGTGCTTGTTGTTTGGATAGCAACACACTGTCTTTGTGGGTCTATACATAAATTAATGTAGTTTGTGATGCAGTGACAAAGTCTCTCAATATCATACACATGTGACTTGTACATCATTTCCCAGTCTGTTGTTTGGAAGCAGTCATTCAGAGACATTACGGCCTCCAGGCTCCAGTTCCTCACTGTTCTGATGGTAAAAGGTTGTTGTCTAATAGCAGATTTATAGCTATGAATAAGATGAGTCAGACTCTGGTCAGAGTTGCCTAAAAGAGCAAGCAAATTATCCTTAAAGGCATTTTTAACATTTGAATACAGCAGGTCCAGCTTGTTATTTCCTCTAGTGAAACAGATCAATAACTGGTAGAAATTTGTCATTGTTCTTTACAAAGTCACATGGTTGAAGTCACCACATATTATAACTGCAAAGTCAGAGTGAGTCATTAAAGTGGTGACAGACTAAATCATTTCCATTGCTAGACCCCCATTTGCGGAGGGAGGAATATAATTTATCTCCCTGAAAAAATAATGTAGATGAGATTATAGCCAGAATGTCAATGTCTGAATTACAAACTGTAGTTTTAACTGTAATATGGTCCCTTTTACATCATTCCTTATTCACATAGATGACTAGTCCCCCTCCTGTCTTTTTTCCACACCGCACTTGGTCTCTATTTGCTCAAATAAAATGTACTCTGTCCAGCATTAAAACTGTGTCAGGTATATCATGTTTAAGCCAGCTATCCATAAACCACTATACTTGTATGCTCCATGGCTTGCTATAAGGGCAGACGGTTCATCTATCTTGTTTGAAAGCTGATGAACATTTCCCATTACAATGGATGGTTAAGCTTAATCCTTTTCACTTTATATTTACTCTTACTCCGGCTCGTTGCCTTCTCCATCTTTGGACAAACAGGTCCTGTGGCAAAGTTGTAACTGAGCTGCTTAGGCACTCATGATCATAATGCAAGTATCTGATTATGGGAGTATATAATACATCCCACTTTCATTTTCTCAGTGTTAGTTACTGTTTCATGTGTTGCAGACATAAGGCAGCATTTGTGTCCTCTTCGTGACTCCATCCAAATTGCAAGCTACTGTTTAAAGTGCAGTAATGACCAACTGGTACCTGGGTTTGTGTGCATTGTAGCTCATTGGTAAATTTAAAATCCATTTAAGATCCATTTATCCGATTTCTAGTAGCTACTATCAGTGACAACCAAGAGGTTAGAGCAATTCTAATTTTAAATAAGACTAGTAACAAGTAATTAAGTTCAGAAAAAAAAGAAAAACAGTGAGAAATATGGTGCTTCTGTAAAAAAGGGTACTGTGTTCACATTGTGAAAAGACAAGTAATGTTTCAGGGATGAATATTAAAGGTGAAGGATAAACAGAGTTTGCAAAACTGGCAGTAGAATTTATAAAAAAAGGCAAGGTAAATCTGAGTTCACAATTGTAAATAATAATATCAAACACATGGCAACACTTTAGTTAGGATTAAGCAAGTTATCACTAAGCAATTATGCAGCCACTTGTAATACCAAATAAAGGCTCCACAAATTGAAGAAGAATGTATTCTCTTTTAGTTTAATTTCCATTGATTGACCAAGAATCTAATTGTATTGTGCTACTCCAAGACATGTCTCAGATTATCTGAAGCACTGATATAGTTTTGGATTAGATTTTTAATGAGCAGTAGTACTTTGTAGAAAAGTGTCTGTAGTAGATAATGGAGAAAAATTAGGGAAATGAGTTAATCTCTTGTAATCTGACCCAAAAATGTTTTTGAGAGAGGCTATATTTAGCACATTTGGTATATTGTTCAAATAATGAAAACATACTATTAATATTCAAATCTCTAAAAGTACCAATGACATGCATATGCTTCTGTATGTTCTAAGAAGGATGAAAATATATTAAGGGTGTAATGATACCCATATCTCACAGTACAATATGTAGCTCAATTTTAGGTTCACAATATCATCATGCAATATATTAATGATGTATTCCTGCCTGACATTGTTGTAATTCACAATTGGTATTTCTGACTACTTTGCTAGTCAATGTAGGCTGCACCTTGTTTAAAAAAATAAAAAAGTAAAAAAGCAGCAGAGAATTAACAGAGGGACACAGCAAATCAAATATTACTGAAAAACATGGATATAATTCCGAATAAAAGTAAAATGCTGGTTGGTGGTAAGAGTTTTCAAACATTTCCGAGTAGAAGCTTGATAATATACTGAACAAAATGAAAACCTTTTGAGACAAATTGCTTTGATTTTCATCACAACATGTTGTCTATGAGGAAGAGTATCACTTACTGCCCTGTTGCTGCTATTGTACTTGAAAAAAGTACAAAGAGCTCATGACAAATAAGGTTAATATGTAAAGATGAGACCATCAGTAACAATTCTGTTCTAGTACTAGATACTTACTGAGTACAAATTAAATGTACATTATTTTATTGATTTTGTGACAAATCAAGTTATTTCTGTATTGATGTTTACATTAATGTAAAGCATACTGAAAATTCTACAGGATTTCTTGCATATGCATTGTATCTTCTTATATAATACGCTACTGTGGCTGGCCGTTTATCTGTCCAGGATTTTAAATCACCTGTAGCTCGCAAACCATTTGACCTATTGACCTGAAATTTGGTACACATATACTACGTGACGTCTACTATCCGCTTTCGAGATAATGATTGACCTCCAAAGTTATTCCTCTTTTTATTTTTATTTTATTTTATTGTAGAATCAACTCTCAGCAGCGGGCAGCAATGCAGCTGTGTGGTGCATGCGTACGGGCACCGTTCTCATCCCTACCACCTTCGCCGTCACTTCCCCTACCTCTTCATATCTTAAATCATTCTTGAGGCAGATTGAAGACTTACGTGCCAACTTAAATGAAAAATGAAGGAAAACGTATCTGCAACACAAGTTACTGACTTAATCAGTTTTAATGCGAAAAGATGCTGATGAAAGAAGAGAAGAAGCGGGCCGCTGGGGTGGAGTACGAATGGTAAACGTACAGAGAAAGAGTAAGAAAACTATGAATGCTCAAGTCAAGTGTATTCACTGCACATTATCGTGCACTGTGCCATTACTGGTCTTTTTATATTTCTTACCTTTAATTTCTTTATCATTTTTGAACCAACGAATATCAGCTGCTGGTTTGCTGCCTGAGGTCTTGCATGTAAGAGTGATTTTATCTCCTTCTTGTGTTGGTTTTTTAAGTCCATTAATCTCTGGCTTTTCAGGGACACCTGCAAAAAATAATTTAATTTTCAGTAGTTACCATTTACATGTTTTTGCTCTAAAAATAACAAGCTGCACTATAGCAATTCAAACACAGAATATCATTGTGGTTTACATACTAACTGGCACATTTTATTCATAAAGAAGAGATCCATGAGAGATATTTATGAGAGAAAATCAAAAATCATATAACCAGCCGAAGATGGCAGTAGAAAAAAGGAGAGCGACAGGGACACCGAAATTCTGAAGGCAAAAAAGAACTGTTTCAAGATCCAAGACTAGACTAGAGAGGAGAGGAAAGAATAGGTTTCAAACACCTGATGCAGCAAAGTGGCAATGGTTAACACTTTGGACTTTGGACTTAAAACCCTGAGGCTGTGAGTTCAAATCTAGCTACTGTCAATGTGTGACCATGGGCAAGTCACTTCACCTGTTTGTGCTCCAATTAGGAAAAAAAAAGTGTAATAAGTGTCTAAAATGTTGTAATTCATCCATCCATCCATTATCCAACCCGATATATTCACCTTGGATAAAGCTGTCAGTCAAGTAATAATAAACTTACTTATCTAAGAAAAGGCATACTTAAGATATTATTGACAATATTAGACTGGGTATGAATTTGAGAAGACTGGGTGTTGTTAAGAATGACCACAAGATGATCAAATTAAACACCATTCTTAAAAAACAGTAATACCAGTAACAGTAAAACAGTAATGATCTCTACCAAGAATTTAGTACGGTACAGCAGCTCAGTGAGAGAACCTTTGCTCCACTGAGAGTGAACTTATGCTCTTTAGATTTAAAATGAGAAAAAACAGTAGATTAGACTTGTTTTTGTACAAATAAAATTTCTGAGACTGACCAATCCATGACCGAATACAAACATCTTAATTTAACTTATAAATGTGCTGCAGTGAACAGAAAATATTAATTGAAAAACTGGCAAGTAAAACTGAAGATATGTCATTTATTCAAATTTTCTGAGTAACATAGTTTAAAACTAAGGTGAATAAACTGGAAAAAAAGAAAAAAAAACCCTATGGAATGGTTAATCAGTAATTTGCTTCCTCTGGAATTGTGTCATCATGTGGCACCAGGATCATAACAAAAAAGATGCTCTCTGAAATATGGAATTGAGGACAAGAAAGCTAGAGTACCAGTAGTGTATGATCACTAATGTAAATGCAGAAGTTCGACACTTGTTTTTGAAATGCTTGATACCCAATCAGTTTTATGGAAAAAACAAAGTATTTCATGGAGTATCGGCTTGTACTAGGCCATACAGTACTGAAACAAGACAGGTCCCTACTAAGAGCTACAAAAGCATTTTTAAAATGTTACATATTTGCAACTAATTTTTAAGTGTTAGGTAATCCATGGAAGAAATGATGTGCTTTTATTTTAGCACATGCAGGTAATTTCAGATATGACCCTACTGGTTATTTTCTATGTATTGTATATACAAGACCTTAGTACAGTTAAATGTCATGAGGGCTTTGTTTTTGCAGCAGGCATACTGTACATTTCAGCATTAATTATTGTTCTTAAAAGGAGTCTGATTATGTTTCATGTTTTCTTTAGGGATTTTCTATTGCCATTAGGAATATATTAGGTGCTAAATAGTATTTTCTATTATTTTGATTGTTATTTGTTCAGTAGTTATGTTTTCTTTAGGGGTTTTCTATTGCCACTAGGCCTATATTAGGTGTTAAATAGTATTTTCTTTTATTATTTTCATTGTTTTTTGCTTAGTAGTTATCAGAAGACATGATGGAGTAACAAGTTATAGCTTGTAGGGTGTGGTGTTTATGACTTATTTTGTATATCATTTCCTCATTTGTTTTTCCTTCTTTATGTGTTTCAACAAAACGTTTGATATTTTTCATGGTCTTATATTTTATTTCCTATGTGGCAGAAATTTAACATCTTATTAAAGAAAGAAACATCCTCTAACAGGGACCATTCAGTAATCAGGCAGGAGAAAATTGTTCATTGTATCTTTTAATTACTCCTCAGAAAACTTCCTTAGAGGGAGCATTCAAATGCAGTCCGTTACAGCATGGTCAAAATGATCAGAATGGTCAGAGAAACAAAGAATAGAGGTTCATTTTATAAACTGTTGAATGCACATATAGTATCAATCAATGTATACATTCTTATACCTTTGAGTTGCGCCACTACCCTTGACATTTCTGTGCATATAACAACTGTCTATTCTCGTTTATAGGACATCTGCTGATTTCTTAGTCATCTCTTAGTCATCCTTTAGTACATTTTGTATATTACATCAACCTTTCTTTTGGTAAATTATTTACTTGTCCATCTCAGTATTTTTCCTCAATCAGTTCTTATATTTCAATGTACATTTTGTTGTACACTTGACCTCTGTCTGGTTTCCTGTATCTGGTTTCCTGGTGTGCCTCAACAGGTTTCTGACATCTATGAAGAGGTTAGATTAGAGGTTAGGAGCACGCGTTGATACAGCGCATTGTTGCACCCACCACAAACAAACCAAACCAATGACAAACCAATTCAGGATCCCAAATTAGGACCCAAGTGTGGCCATGCAACATGTGACACCTCAGCACCACACTGGCTCAGATGGAGTGGAACCAGTGTGAGGTTTTTTATGGTGGCTGGAGTGCCAATTCTGCCACCAACCCCCAGGTTTTTCCCTGCTGGTTGGAGGGCCTACAGCCTTTGTTATTTCTTTAAGATTAATTCCATGTTACCTTAAAATTATTCTTCCTCACCCAGGTTATGATATTCTCTAGTCCAATGTTTCTCCACCTTTTTGGTATTCAACTCACTGTTGCCCATGACAGTGTCTTCTTTCCAATGTAAGTGAATCACGACTGTGACTCACTACCATTATAAACAATAGCAACTTGTGGCCCACTGGTTGGGAAATACTGCTCTTGTCATTACTCTAAAATTAAAAAAAAAAAGCTGGAGTTGATGGCCTGTTTAAAAAATAAAATAAATAAATAAATAAAATAAAAGTGAAGTAGACATGGTGTAATAGTCTCTAGTCAATTTTCAGTTTTGTTAAGGTAAATCACAAGTATTACCAGCATGCTTTGTCTTTAGTTACTACTAAATTGCCGGCAACTCATTATTTTTTAGTATTTAACCAAGACATTTCTACTTATCCATTGCTTCATCTTAGTATTTTTAAGCTTTATCATATTATACTGTGTTTTACATAACTCCTAATTTTGACACTGTACCTGCCTAAATAACAACCATTTGATCAGTGAGCTTACAAAATATTTCATTGTGCATCGGACAAGGACATAAAATAATAAATGCACGATCCTTCAACTAGCCCTAATTACTCAGGCTTCCTGTACAATATCTCAGATATATTGGCAGATTTTCTATAAGTTACAATTTCTGTTTGCTCACCCCACTGTTATTCTCCTATTTCACTTATGACTGTAGTACCAAGCAAAATAAATAAAGTTTGCTGATGTTTTGTCAAGGAGTGGGTACACACAACAGGATATGTTCTGCACTGGACATTAGCACTGTGATAAATGCCACTTGCCAGCTACAGACTCTCAAAATTTGGATTACAAAAGCCCTTGAATTTAGCTATTTTACATCGTGAGCATTAGAAGAACCCGTGCACTCTTCTGCACAGGGACAGGTTTTAAACACAGCAAGCAGAGTGCTTCTTGATGACTTAAGTTGAGTTTTTTCCCACTCAATTCCCACTTTTTTGCACACCATCAACAGGCCACTACACTAGTGTAAGGTGACAGAAATATTTAACTATTTGCTCAAGCCATTATATTGAATTGTGAACCTACTTCTTAAAAACAGAATAAAGTAAGACTGATTAACTGGTGATTCTCAAACATGCTGTATACAACTTTTAACTTTGAAACAATAATTATTTAAAGTTCTCAAACTGCAATTTTAGCTACTGAAATCTTCATTTTATATTTGGTGTCTTTTAATAGATAGTAGTGCAAACTGCTAGGTATCAATTTAAAGACTGAATCTTTATTGAGTTAAATTGATTTTATTCAATTCTTATAGAATTTAAAAAAGGTTACTGTCAAACATTTTATTTATTATTTCTGGTATGTGCAAAAAAAACCCAGCTTTATTTATTTGCCTGGGGTAAATAAGATTAGCGTGGCATCGTCTTAGGAAAAGAACACAATATTGTAATGTAAATATGACAGTAGTTTTAAAATAATTGAGTGTTTATGTAATCATTGTTAACTCCATGCATAGGGAGGCTTTTAAGTTTGAGATGCATGCTGCACAGTGCTAGAGAAAATCTTCAATATTACTTAGACAAGACATCTGCATTCCCAAAATACATTCTGAGGCAAAATGCAACATCTCTCAAGAAACTTTTAAACAGCGATGCACCCAGGCTTGAAGGTACTCATCCTCAACTGTATCTTTAAGTAGAAGGTACTCTTAAATACAACTCTTTTCTGTGTTGTATTTTGTTTTATTATTTATGATGATACTTTATTATTGCAATAGTAAAAAAAATTATTTGGCTGGGTCAAGGTATAGGGCTGAAGGCATACAGAGTGAATGATTGTCATATTCCCAAAGGGGATAGCGGCTGAGCGGAAATACCTTTAACTGGACGCAGTGTGAAAGAGTGAATCTATATACAGTAGAGTGGCATAGGCTTTGAGTGACGCTCAGGTCTGAAGAAAATCATTTGGTCTGCTCATGGCAACCTAATAAGTGTCTTTGCTTAAGGCAGTTGTCCATGCACAGATAAAACTGTACATGTGGAGTGCTATACAGAAGAAAAAATTAGCATTCATATGAGTGTACATATACGCACACATATCATAGTCAGCTATACTACTTAGTGTATATAAACTAAAATAATGAACGAGTGAACTTTCACAATGATACAGGTGCTCACACAACAGTCTAAGGACAGACAGTTACCAATGATGAAACAACACTTTGAAAAGGGGACAATTTCCTTATTGAACAGTGCAAAGTCAGCAAAACAATGAGGAGACTTAGAGGGGGTCATTGACGTCAATGGGAAAGTTTGAATAGCTTTAGAGGCTCTCCTCTTATCAAAAGGCTGCTTCACTTTGTAATAAAATTCAGGAAACTTGATGTTGTAGCGGGGCTACATAGTAATAATGTTGTTCAATGTTTGTACTGAGTGTGTTTTGTTTCCATCGTCCCGTTTGCTGTTTGTGTGCATCAGTAAATGTCGTCCCCATAAATACAAGGGGGATGGATGATGGAAAGAGACCGCAGCCCCAAATTGGAAAACACCTGTTAACGATCAATCAATCACATCCGGCAGTACTATACAAACAATTGGGAGAGAACAGAGGAAAGGGAGGAGAGAGACGAGGATCACATTTCACCACGACGCATCAACTTACCTGCTGTTTACCACATCGCACCATTGCAACCAGTTTGTTTTCATTCCGCCGGACTGACTTCAATTCCCTCATCACCAGAGACCCCGGGGTCGGATTACATCATTCACCACAGTGACGTTGCTCCATTTATTCCGGGAAATACAAACGCATCTCTTATCAGTTGACCAGTCATCCGCATTCAGGACAGTTGTACACTCAGACTCAAGTTCAATATCATTGCCATTTTCTGTGTTCATTTATTGCTATCTGTGTTTTGTGTTCGTTATATGTTACTGGGGCAAGGGAGGGTTTGTCATTGAGTATATATATAGTGTTGTCACGTTATTGCTCTGGTGGAGGGATATACATATATATTCTACATGGGGTATGTGCAATAGTGTTTTGTTGTGTTCTGTTTTAATATATTCACTTATTTTTACATATCTACTTTTCTTTTGTGCATATGTTTACACCGTCGATTGTGGGGAAAAGTTTATTGGTTAGAGGTACGGCTTGATATACAAGATTCAGCCTCAGTAATTTATCCAGGCCACAGGTCTTGGAGGTGTAGCTGCCAGCTGGGAAAGGGGTCAGCCATTACAATGTGTCCCTCTGTGCTCTCACTAACTCAGATGCTCAAGGAAGACAGGAGAGCACAGTGCCTATCAGCATCTCAGCCTTATAACAATTGCATTGTGTCAGACAGTTTACCCCAGCAGCAAGTCATTAAATCATCTGAATTCTTTACTGTGGCCAAGCTCCTATTCATAGATTAAATTTACAACATGAAATTTCTGAGTAAGGCACTCTCAGTCACCTTAGATTGCACATAACTATTATGCATTGCAATGTTTCACATACACAAACAAAAATAACAGTTTACAATACATAAGTAAGATACTTAAATAATAGTAAAGTTCCTCTGATTTTTTTCTGTTTCAAAAATTGTCCAAAGAAAGAAAACAAATGTGTCGTAGGCAAAAATGCCTTACAGGATAATAGATAAATCTAGTCCTACTAAATGGCATCTTTATTCAAACCTGGTGCAATGTATAAGGATTGAAACTGCATTCTTTGGAGGTGCTACTACCACAATATATTTGAATACCTCACTGAGAATTCTGTGGGATGCTTCTCTGGGAAGGTCTATGGCAAGTCACTAGAAAGGAGGAGCTGTCTGTTGGTTGAAATTTGAATTCAGCAGAAGCAATGTGGATTTCAGATCCTTGCCCTCACTAGAATTCTAAGAAGGTTCATGAAAGTAAGCTCAACCAGTGTACATGTGTCTTGGGAACTTGGTAAAAGACATATGATCTTGTCCCTCATGGTGTCCTGTGGGGGGGATGGGGGGCGGTTGCTTCAGAAATATTGGGTAGTGGGCCAGCGGTTACAGGCTATTAGGTCCCTGTACAATTGAAGTGAGTGTTTTGTAAGTCAAAATTGTTCCTGGTGAGAGTGGAACTGCTCCAGGTCTGCTCTTTGTCACAAATCTAATTCATAATGTTTATGGACAGAATTTCTAATCACATCCAAGGGGTGGAAAGGTTCCAGTTTGGTGACCTCAGGATTGAATCTCTTCTTTTTGCAGATAAGGTAGCCCTGTTTTTCTTTATTGGATGGTGACCTCAGGTGCACATATGACAGTTTACGGCTGAGTGTGAGGTGGTCTGAATGAGGTTCAACACATCCAAGTCTGAGGTCATGGTTCTCAGACAGAGAAAGGCAGAGTACACTTTTGAGGTTGGACAGGAGGTGGTACCTAAAGCAAAGGAGTTTAAGTATATTGGTGTCTACTACATACAGTAAGTGAGGGAAGAAGGGAGTGAGAGATTAATGGGTGGACTGGAATAATTTTAAAATTTAAGTACAGTGGTGCTTGAAAGTTTGTGAACCCTTTAGAATTTTCTATATTTCTGCATAAATATGACCTAAAACATCATCAGATTTTCACTCAAGTCCTAAAATTAGATAAAGAGAAACCAGTTAAACAAATGAGACAAATATATTATAATTGGTCATTTATTTACTGAGGAAAATGATCGAATATTACATATTTGTGAGTGGCAAAAGTAGGTGAACCTCTAGGATTAGCAGTTAGTTTGAAGGTGAAATTAGAGTCAGGTGTTTTCAATCAATGGGATGACAATCAGGTGTGAGTGGGCCCCCTGTTTTATTTAAAGAACAGGGATCTATCAATGTCTGCTCTTCACAACACATGTTTGTGGAAGTGTATCATGGAACAAACAAAGGAGATTTCTGAGGACCTCAGAAAAAGAGTTGTTGATGCTCATCAGGCTGGAAAAGGTTACAAAACGATCTCTAAACAGTTTGGACTCCACCAATCCACAGTCAGACAGATTGTGTACAAATGGAGGAAATTCAAGACCATTGTTACCCACCCCAGGAGTGGTCGACCAACAAAGATCACTCCAAAAGCAAGGCGTGTAATAGTCGGCGAGGTCACAAAGGGCCCCAGGGTAACTTCTAAGCTACCGAAGGCCTCTCTCACATTGGCTAATGTTCATGAGTCCACCATCAGGAGAACACTGAACAACAATGGTGTGCATGGCAGGGTTGCAAAGAGAAAGCCACTGCTCTCCAAAAAAACATTGCTGCTCGTCTGCAATTTGCTAAAGATCACATGGACAAACCAGAAGTCTATTGGAAGAATGTTTTGTGGATGGATGAGACCAAAATAGAACTTTTTGGTTTAAATGAAAAGTGTTATGTTTTGGAGAAAGGAAAACACTGCATTCCAGCATAAGAACCTTATCCCATCTTGTGAAACAGGGTGGTGGTAGTATCATGGTTTGGGCCTGTTTTGCTGCATCTGGGCCAGGATGGCTTGCGTTCATTGATGGAATAATGAATTCTGAATTATATCAGAGAATTCTAAAGGAAAATGTCAAGACATCTGTCCATGAACTGAATCTCAAGAGAAGGTGGGTCATGCAGCAAGACAACGATTCTAAGCACACAAGTCGTTCTACCAAAGAATGGTTAAAGAAGAATAAAATTAATGTTTTGGAATGGCCAAGTCAAAGTCCTGACCTTAATCCAATAGAAATGTTGTGGAAGAACCTGAAGCGAGCATTTAATGTGAGGAAACCCACCAACATCCCAGAGTTGAAGCTGTTCTGTACAGGGGAATGGGCTAAAATTCCTCCAAGCCAGTGTGCAGGAATGATCAAAAGTTACCGGAAACATTTAGTTGCAGTTATTGCTGCAAAGGGGGGTCACACCAGATACTGAAACCAAAGGTTCACATACTTTTGCCACTCAGAAATATGTAATATTCGATCATTTTCCTTAATAAATAAATGACCAAGTATAATATTTTTGTCTCATTTGTTTAACTGGTTTCTCTTTATCTACTTTCAGGAGTGAAAATCTGATGATGTTTTAGGTCATATTTATGCAGAAATATAGAAACTTCTAAAGGGTTCACAAACTTTCAAGCACCACTGTAGATATGGTACCAGTCAGTTGTGTTGAAAAGAGAGGTGAGATGAAAGACAAAGACCACAATTTACTTTTCGATCTATGTTCCTACCATCACCAATGGCTATGAGGTTTGGGTAGTAACTGAAAGAACTAGATCACAGCTGCAAACAGTGGAAATGTACTTCCCTTGCAAGGTGTTACGTCTCTATTTCAGAGACAGGGTAAGTAGCGAAGACATTTTTTGTGGCAGATCAAAGTAGAGCCACTGTTCATCCACATCAAAAGGACCCAGATGAGGTAGTTTAAGTATCTGATGTCACTTTCTTGTCACTCTCACTACAACTGGACACTCCTTTTCAGCAACAGAATAACTGATCTTGGATCTCTAGAGTGAACATGGCATATATGTAATGATGCATTCCTCTTCATCCTTTTCCAAGTCCCACATCACTAATATCTCTCTGTATAAGTCAGAAATACTAAAGTGAGAATATGTCTGAAATATGAAAATGGCACCAGGTTGTGTCAAGATAAGTGATTCCATAAGTGAGTTCTTGAAATTCATAAAATCATCTTGGTATGCAGGAGTCCACTGTCAGGCTACACCTTGCCTGAGAAGATGGTAAAGTGTGGTCACAATGCTAACCATTCCCCAAATAAATTTATGGAACTAGCCCACCATTCCTAAAGAATGCTGTAAGATTTTCACATTAGTAGGACCTGGGTAGCCTTCAATGGCAGACATTTTTAAAATATTTGCCTTCACACCTTTACACAGCTGTGAACAGATGGCCTAAGAAAGAGCCGAGTCTGTAAAAAAAATAACATGTGTAAGTATTTAATGTTAAGTAGACTTGATCAAATCACTGAAATATAGTATTGAGATCATGAAGGTGTTTCAAAGCTTACAGAAAACAATGATATCATCTATGTAAACCTAATAAAATCTGCCATTTATCCCCCTGAATACTTATTCCATGAGAAGCTCACAGGAAGATCTATTGCATTTTTTTATTTAAATGGCATCACTCTGAACTGGAGCACACTTGGGGACTGATGACTGCCATGTTCTTAATATTGCATGCGTCCACACATACCTAACAATAACCTGACTGAAGATCTACAATACCAAAAATAAACCACTGTAGATTCTGGACTCCAATCCTCAAAAGGCATTGCATTGCCATTTAAAACTTATTAATCTAAACAGAACCAATATGTCTCATACAGTCTGGGAATGAAAACTACTGGGGAGGCATAACTTAATTGAAAGGCTCAAGGCTGCCATTCTTAAACATACAATCTATATTTATTCATTTCCTTCTTCAAACTCTGTAGGCGTTCTGACACACTGGTGTACATTATTGATAGGGCATATATAATACTGCACCAGCTCCGTACACCCCGACCAGGTAAGACCACCACTTTGGTAAACTTTGTACCTCAGAAACTGAGATCTAACACTGCTCTCAAGTACCTTGTTTGCCTGGGAGAAATAATTGTGCAGTCAAGGCCCTCAAAATTTTTCATCTCCTCAAACCTGAGAATCCCACCAGGCTGGATATATACTCCTTTAGCTATGACGTCAATATCAATTCAATAGTCACTATAAAATTTAGTCCAAAAAGTAATACCAAAGGCAGGTATGTACCTTCCAAAATATACACCACCTCCCAGGCAGTATCGTGGAAGAATAAACAATTCAGGTCTCTATGACTATTGCTGTAAATCCTCTCATAAGACAGAATGAATTTCATGATATCACCATCCCCCATTAAGTAACAAGATGGGTTGTTTTATCTTCTCCCATAGCCTACATGTCATGAAGGTAAGGGTATTCTCTGTATCAACCACATTCTGATGGTCAATTTGTTCTGAAGGATTAAGACTGGTAAGTACTTTACCTCTACCATCTTTGCCTTTACCTTTATGATTTCTTATGGCTACCTAATACTCATTTCATGATCCTAGTTTCACAAATGATGGCACAGACCCCATAATATCCAATAGAACCACAGCAAGGCACAAGGATGCAACATTATGTGTCTTATTTTGGCATACAGGATTTCTACTTGAGAAATAATCTATGGTTTTCATGGGAATACTCTGGAATAGGCAGCAAAATGTTGTGCTATTTCTTCTCCTCAGCCTCATAATCTACAGGCAGGATCACTTCTGCAAATATTGCCTAAGAGGAAACTCAAACACTTATACCTAAACCTAAACCTTCTCTGCCAGCCATCATCTGCATGTTGTCCTTGGAAACCCCCCAAAATACATCTGTTTCACAAACTGTGCTCTTTAATATCCTTTTCTTTGAAAATGCAGTAATGCCTGACCCCATGGAGCCAAGCCCCAAACTCAAACAACAGGTTTTCCAGCCAGCACAGGCCCAATTATGGCTGAGGAGTTTATAGCACAATATTTTCAAAATACCCAAAAATGTACTCAGGGGAGAGGATTACCTTAAACCTTTGGTCTGTCAGACATAAATAAACCAGTGCCTTTAAAGTTAAATAATTAAATTAACAAACAAATAGAACAGATAGGCAAAGCATGAAAAAAGGAGACACAAAATAATCAAAAGAGTTAAAGGAAACAAGTATAGTCCATAATTCAAATGCAAAATCCAGGAACAGTATAAAAATAGACCAGACATCAGAAATCCAAACAATACTTACAAACATTTATCCTTACTCTTCAACACTTAATGACTCTCAGAAGGAACTGTTTATTTAAGCTGAGGGCCAACCTTCAACAATAATGTAATGATGGACCTTCCCCTTGGGGTTCCACTAATACAATGCAAGGGATTCAACCAGGAATCCAAACTATATAAACAATAAATAAGTACTAAATAATATTTAAATAAAGCCAAAAAATGCCAATTAAAAAATAACACACGTAAAATAATTAAAAAACAAAAGAAATTATCAAAAAAGAAAAACATACAGATCCTGACTGGAACCTAAAAGCATGAGTACCCAGTCACACCCCTATTAAATGTTGCACTCTCTTTAGACTAATAGTAACTGCTGTGTGAAATGGGTGTTCAAAGAGCTGTGATGTCTTGAATTTGTTTATATGTCTCTTTCACAGGTCATTAAACTATGGTTTTTGCATCACTCTTCGACCTTGGTTATACCAAGGTGACCTTCATCTAACATATTTAATACTTGCCTAAACAAGTCTCCAAGGCCTGCTGCTTTGTCATGAATTAAAATGCATATCCCACTGCTGTTACAAGTGTTATGTTGCAGCAGCACAAAAATGGCAAAAAGCTGAAGCCTTTTGAAAAGACCAAAATCTTAAATGACTTGCCCCAAGAAAATGGGAGGCAACACTTTAACCAAAAAAGGCAAATGGTCTCAAAAAACACAAGTATGTCGCTCCATGGGGAAGAAACCTTAAAAACAGCAGCTGGGGGTAGAGGCCAGTCCATACAAACCTTTATAAAGGTAAACATTAACAAAAAATAAAAAAAAAACTCAAAAGATGAAAAAGAGGCAAAAAAAGAGGTTGCCTAAAAGATAATCCTCCAATAATCAGAATCCTTAAACAGAGCAAAAATTAATCAAAAAACAGAAAAATCAAATGATCATTTAAAAAAAAAATCACAGAGTACATACAATGTAACACATGTTAGGGACTACAATTACCATGAGTCTTTATTGGATTTGGAGCAGTGCCTTAATGGATTTTAACAGGTGGTCCTGTCTCTTCAGGAAACACCCAAAAAACACAAGAAACATAAATATATATAAGGGTACACTATACAACTATTGCTAAACATAAAAAAACCCAATAATATACAGTATTAAGCATATTGAATGCATGACAAATTAACAGAATAATATTTACAAAAATAATCATAAATAATTCAAATTGAAAAATGAATGAATAAGGCAAAAGGAACGACTGACCAAAACATAACAATGGGACATATCAATGAGACGGTGTCTCCAGGGTTTTTTTGAGTCACATGAAAAGACTGGGAGATAATAACATGAGGCAAGAATCATAGTTAGGTTCAAGCCAGGTTAACACCAGAAGATCAAAAAGAAACACAAGTGAAAACAGCACAGGGGCAAATGAAAAATCAAGGTCAAAGACAAAAAGGAGATCAAAAAACAAAATGAAAACTGGCACTTGGCCTAAATGAATTGCAAACTAATTACTGCTAAAGATTTTTGAAGTTTATCCAATCAAGGAATATCAAAACAGGGAACCGCTACAATTGTATTTATAAAGTAACTACCACTTATGTCACAAATGTGCTGATTAGAATAAAACAAAATATAAAATACATTATGTGAAAACAAACAAAAAAGGTTATAAACCTTCACAAATTAGTCTTCCATTTTAAAAACACTAACAAAGACACAAAACCACATATAAAGGCATATACTCTTAATGTAACTATCAGACTTAAAGGGAAACAACCAGTGAAACCTGGCCAATAAATAAGAGGCATGCACATTTTGGGCAAAAACCCAAGAAAATTCCTCTTGACCATAACTGTGCAAGTCAAAAAGATGTTGAATTTGAGAACCTCCTTTTCTGGAGTGCAAAATTTTACAATCTTCAAACTCCTCATGATTGTCAACCACCACTGGAGGAGAAAAAGAAGCAGAGGTAAGAAACTAATAAGAAGGGACAGATTTAAGGCATGAAACATATAATAAGGAGTGGGACGTGAAATGTGCCATTAATGGCAAGTTTTATGTGGCAGGAGTCACCCTCCTAAGAATAGTTTAGGGCTCAATATACCTAGGACCCAATTTACTAGATGATAACCTCAGACAATGGTTTGACTCAGTCACCACACTTTCTGCTCCACCTTAAAAGTAGAATGGCAACAATGCCTCCTATCAGCATGAGACTTAGAAGAGACTTCTGATTCTATCAGTGGCTTTCTTAACCTTGGCCAATCATGTCACAAGACAAAATTTCAGAAAAGGCAAGAAGCTGAAGGTTAATTTCAGTAAATAATAGATTACATAAAACCATAACTGTATTTGAAAGGAGATATTCTGAGAGATGCATAATATAATGTTATGTGTAAGAATTTAGCCATTAGCAATATATCAACCCAGCCCAACTGAAACACATTAACAGTACACCGAAACACCTTTTTGTATTCTTGATTACCACTGTCGCACAAACCATTATACTCAAGAATTATGTCTAGATCAGGGGTGGGCAAACCTTTTGGCTCAGGGGCCACATTGACTTTTTAAAATTTGACAGATGGGCCAGGCCAGCACTAGATGCCTACATATAAAACATAAACATAAAAAAGGCATTACAGTGTTAATATTTACATTCACTTTTAGTGGGAACAGTGTTGTTGATCACCCTTTTTTGCCAGTGCATCGAAGTCTGGTGTTAGTTTTGTTGTGGCAATTCTCAGAACAGATCTGAGGTGTTCATCGCTCAGCTGGGATCTGTGGGGTGCTTTGTTGGTGTTCATCACACTCAAAGTCTGTTCACACACATACGTAGAACCAAACAACACCAGCATCCTCTGTGCCATCTTCTGGATGTTTGGAAATTTGGCTGTACTCAATGAAGCATAAAACTCATCCAGTTTAAGAGAGCTGAACTTCTCCTTTAAGACGGTGTCACATTGGAGATCAATCAGTTCCAACTTTCTTCTCCTGTGGCACCATTTCAGGGTCTTGTGTGAAGGGACATGACACCAGCTGAAGTGACTTGTAAATTTTTCCAAAATCAGAGAACTGATGGCAGAATTCTCCATGCAGGTCGTCCAGTGATTTCCTGTATTTTTTCACAAGTCGAGGGGCCTCTTTCAGAGTAGCCAGTGTGGGGAAATGAACAAATGAGTTGTTTGACATTTACTTTGAGAATAAAGCTAGCATGGTTTCATGCACAAAACTGGTCTTTCCCTTGGAACTTCACGTTCAGCTCATTCATGTGTGTCAGTATGTCCACAGCAAAAGCTAAATCACAAAGCCAATCTGCATCACTCAGCTCATAAAAATCATCAGCTTTCTCAAGCAGCTCCAAAAATGAGATAATGTCCTGTTTGAGCTCCCACACTTGTCAACATACTTTCCCCAAACTTAACCAGCGGACATTGGAGTGGTAAAGCAAGTCCTGGTGATCAGCATCAATTTCTTCAAGAAACTTAATAAACTGATGATACTGAAGTCCCTTTGCTCGAATAAAGTTTTAAAACTGGCTTCACTATGTAGTCAAACTGCAATACGGATTTACACAGTGCTTCCTGGTGGATTAGGCAGTGTAAGAAAATTACCTTCTGCTTAGGGTTGTCCTCCTTCACCCTCTCCTGGATTCTTTTGAGCAAACCAACGTTTTTTCCAGTCAGATTTGGCGATCCATCTGTGGTAACATTGGCGAGCGTACTCCAAGGTAGCTTGTGCCTATTGATGACCCCCGACACGCTGTCATGCAAGTCCTCTCCCCGCGTTTTCCCCTTTAGGAATTCCATGGCCAAAAACTCCTCCGTTATCTCAAAATTGTCATTAATCCCTCTGATAAAAATTAAAAGCTGAGCAGTGTACATTATGTCATTACTTTCATCCAGTGCCAAGGAATATAGTGTAAATGACTCCGCTTTTTTGTTTAACTTGCTAGCTAAGTCTTCGTCAATTAGCTCAACACGGCGAGTCACTGTCCTGCGTGATAAGCTAATTTTTTCAAATTTGTTCTTGCTCTCAGGACACAAGATACCTGCTGTCTCTACTATGCACTCTTTGAGAAACTCCCCTTCGAAGAAAGGCTTGCTAATTTGAATGCCAGCACATAACTTGCCTTTGTGCTTGATTCTTGGATGGCAGTTTGTCGGATAAAGGTATTTTGCTGAGCCTGCAAACTAGCTACCAACCTCTGAGCGGTAGCCATCCGTTCTTGCGTTGACTGGTTGTTAATATAATTAGCATGCTTGGTGGAAAAGTGACGGCTGATGTAATATTCCTTTAAAACCACAACTGTTTCTTGGCAAATAAGACATACAGCCTTTGACCGGACTTCAGTGAAAAAGTATTTAGTTGTCCATTTCTTATTAAACACTCAGCACTCACTGTCGACTTTTCTTTTCTTTGGCCCACTCATTGTTGCAGATGGGTTTAGAGCAGTAGCAGAGTAATAACAGAGAGTAACCTTGGCTCCACAAAATCAAGTCAATGTATCACTGCTCCTAATGCGCCACCTGGGGGAATGCCAGGCATTACAGGACAAGGTCAAATGAATGCAGTCATAATTATGATATGATTTGATTTGGGCAAATTTGTACCAATCTTTGGAGGGCCAGATTAAAAAGACCAACGGGCTGTAGTTTGCCCACCCCTGGTCTAGATGTTAGTTTTACCCCTATACAAACCCTACCAGAGAAACCTAATCAGAACTGAGAAAAAAAATGAGGAACCCGTATTAAAAGTATAGGATTCCATGCAATTTGAAAAAATTATGAATAAAAATCTCAGTTAATCAATTAATTAATTAACTTTCCAGCAGACAAAGATTTTAGGGAAACGAAAAGCACTGCCTTGGAAAATATGTCAACAATGACTAAAATCACAGCAATAAAATCAACTGAGATATCTTCCCAAGGAAGTGAGGGAGAGTCAGTGTATTGCAGTGTATTCCCATCTTGCCCCAAAATTAGATACAAAATTAGATACAGCTCAATTAAAGTTTGCACACGTCACACAAAAAATATATATATACAGTAACATCTTTTGTTATACCTGGCCACCTTACCTTAACTCTAGAATTACCAGAGCCTATGAAAAAACTCGTAGATCCGGCCCACCTTAAATCCGTTCGCACCTCTCCGCCAGCGACTTTTATCCTGTAAATGTGCCGATAAAGACAAGCAGCAGCAGCCTACTATTCCATCCCCCCACCGCCGCAGAACGTGCACAAAGTTCTCCCAGCTCATGCCTTGATTATCTGGGAGTAAAGTGCTGGAGTTTTAGAGTGGAAATAATAGATCATTATTTGGAACACATGCATTTAATGTGTGTTCCGTTTCTACAATAATCTGTGTAAACACACTGTTAAAACAGAAACGCTTTTCATATTTTAGTAGTAAATGACAAAATGTAGGCATAAACTATATAATGTATGAAGCCTGAAGGACTGTCCTTCCTACATTTACGACGTGCTGGCAGAGAGGTGCGAATGGATTTAAGGTGGACCGGATCTACGAGTCTTTTCGTAGGCTCTGGCAATTCTAGTGTTAATAATGCAGGAAGAAGTCGGATGACTTGGAGATACCTGGATGTCCCACAAAAAGTTAGGAATGACCCTACTCCAACATTCACTCCACCACTGGATTGGGAACAAGTTACTTCAGGTGGAGGCATAGTTGTAGCCCATGCATTTAGCGAGAATTTTCACAAAATTTAAAAAAATCTCCACAATCACCACTCCCACAAGTTTACAAGGAGGAAAAATGTATTCTAGTTTAGAAAGCACTGTGTCAGGCTCAAACATTTTTGAGAAGGCATCTGCCTTCGTTTTATGATCCCTTAGGTGATACATGAAAAATAATGACCAATATGCTTGCCTGGCATTCAAGCACTTAGACAATTTTAAGTACATTCAATTTTTATGACTAGTATAGGTTGTGAATTTATGAGCAGCTCCATCCAGCCAATGACACCACTCTTCAATGGCTAATTTTATTGCCAATATCTCCTGATCCTTCACGTCATAGTTCTTTTCTACAGCAGATAACTTCTTCGAGAAATAATCATGGGGGAACCTGCCTGAATTGAGAAAACAGCAGCTACCCTAATGCTAAATGCATCTACTTCAACCTAAAAAGGTAAAGAGACATCAGGGTTCTGTAAAAATGGAGCTAAGCTACAGCAGTCCAAAAAAATAATTTGCCTCCAGCTTTAAGTGACATGATTGGAGCAATGACAGAACAAAACTTTTGAATGAATCTTTAATAACAGTTGGAAAACCCCACAAAATGCCAGATTTGCTTCATTCTTTCTGTCTTCAAATTTAAAACAACATAGACATTCTCAGGGTCAATTTGAATGCCAGTGTGACTGATATAATAACCCAAAAGAAATATGAAGACGGATGAAATTTGCACTTTTCCAACTTCACAAATAAATTATTAGCTCTTAAACAAGACAATAATTCCTTAAAATGACCTACATGGGAATGTATGTCTTGAAAAAATCAAAACATCATCAATACACACCAGCACAGAAGTTCCAATACCATTAACAAACAATTGTAATACCACCAGTGCATTAGTGAAATAAGTGACAGTGACCAGAAGTTGTATTAAAGGAGGTTTGACACTCACCCACCTTCTAATTTGAATTACATTATACATACACCTGAGATATAATTTTGGAATGAAGTAGAGCTCATTACCTGGTCAATCAATGAAAAAATCAAAAGAAGTTAATTGTTTTTTATCAATGATTTTATTTAATCCTCTAAAACTGATACTTGGTTGTACCAACCCATTCTTTCTGGAATTGAAAAAAAAAGTGCTGTCTCCTACTGGGAGTGAATAAGCCAATTTGGTAAGTTTTCCTGAATGTTCTCATCCAAAGAGTGTGACTCAGCATGAGACAAGTAAACTCGTCACTTTTGGTAAGGTGGCCCGAGAAGGGAAATCAATTGTACAATCATATGACCTATAAGAAGGAGAATGACTGATTTCCATTTATAAAATATGTCTTGGAATTTATAATGTACATGCAGGACAGCTGTGATCTGATTCAACATGACTATATTTTCCCAGTCTCCTTCGGATCAGGGGGTGGCTGATCACAGGAACTTGGCTTTTTAACTGAATATATAAGCATGCTTTTCTCACTTAAGCTCCTCACCTTGAGCACCTATTTTTTAAAATAATTAATACCTCATCCAATGTCTATTCTGAAATGTACTTCACAATTACATCTTTAACATCTTTCACCAGATAATCAGTTCATGAATACTTATGTAGTGTTGTCCCAACCAGAATTAGCCATGAGGGTTTTGAAAGAGATAATAAAATCCTGCACTTGTTTATTCCCCTGTTTTAACTTGAGAAGGACAATGCAAGAATTTTGTGTATTGGAAGATATATAAAAATTCTTACTAGCTATTTAAGAACAAGATATTGAATGCAGGGATTTTATTTACATAGAAAGCCCATGCCCATTCAAGTGGCTTATCAGTCAATAATGAAATCATAAAAGCTACTTTTGTCTTATCATTAAAGTAAGTGCAAGGCTCCTGAATTTTTTTGAATCACCAAAAAAGTGCTCAGGTGAGGACAATGCAGCTCAGCAGTATGGGTATTTGGAATCAAGTTATTTAGAGTTTCTTTTAAGTCTGAATTTTCAGTAACACCATGCTAATGTGTGGAAATAAAACCTTTAGATTGCTTCTTCAAAGCAGCCTGCTCTTCACCAAGACACATTATTTCTGTCACCATATATACTATCTCACTCATGACTCCAGGGATTATTGTGAGAGGCAAGAAAAGACTGGGAGATAATAACATGAGATGAAAATCATAGTTAGTGCCAGGCCAGGTCTATAGTAGAAGATCAGGAAGAAACACAAGTGAACATAGCAGAGGGACAACCCAAAAATCAAAATCAAAAATAAAAAGAAGATCAAAAAAACAAAACAAAATCTAACATTTGGCCTACCTTAATCGTAAACTACCACTTACGTCATAAATGTGCCAGCTGTGTTCACATGACACATCTCCCGCTCTTTAAAATATAATTTTTATATGTATATCATTTAGCTACAGAACCTCATTTATGTAACCCATACATAACTTTGGGACAAGTTGCCTCTGTTGCCATTATTTCAGCAGGTAAGTCAAAACTGTGTATTTGCCTAATGTGAAAGCAATTGTGGGAATAATACTGAGAAATTTTGTCAGTCCATTTGTAAAAGTAAAGGAATTTTTGAGGGTCGTTGCCAGGGAATAGAAGGGTTGTGATGATAGTGGCCAATTGATAACCATTTCATATGATACACATACAACTAAAAATTGTATCCACTTAGTCAAATATATTTCAAAGTTTTACACTCCCCAAAACTGTGCCACTGTTATAGGAGGATGGTGCCTGCATGGAAAAAATGAAATAAGGCGTGAATTAATAGATGGTCTACGGATCATCTCACATTAGCAGGGAGAATCAATACTGTCAAGATGAACATTATTTCCAAGCTTCTTTTTCTATTTCAAAGCACCCTTATATACATTAATGAATTATTTTTTAAGAAACTAGATTCTGTCATAACCTCATTTACAACAGTATTTGGAATTTGAAACATCCATGCATGCAAAAGGCAACTCTACAGCAACCTAAAGCAGAAGGGGGTATTTCAATTTTATTACATACATACAATGTTATATATAAGCCATAAAGTCCTGGACATCAACAAAAATCGATGAAAGGCAGCCAAGTATAGAATGCGCTCTAGCTCCATATGTGCAAAGCAGACATTTATTCAACTCAAAATCTTCTATTGCACACATTTATCTCATTTAAAATTGTCAAAAATATATCCAGGGCAAGATTCAATCTGTGAGCGTTGCAATCTAGCTCCAGCCTCATTGGGCAACATGCTTTGGGCCTGCACCAAATTAACATCATTTTGGACCAAAATCTTTGAATGTCTTTCAGACAGCCTTGGTGTCACAATCCCTCCTAATCCACTGGTGTACTTCCAGATGGGCTTAAAGTGGAGAAGGACAAACAAATTGTAATAGCCTTTACCTCACTACTAGAACATAGACTTATCTTGCAGAACTGGAATAATTCCACCACACCTCTTTTAAGTAACTGATGTTCTATTCTAGCTGAAATTGGAAAAAAATCTAATTCTCACTTATAGGATGTTAAAAACTTTTTAAAAACATGATAGGAACTAATCAACATTTTAGAATAAGCATCTATATCAGAGAAAAAGGATACTCTTCCTTCTTTGCTGCTTTTAAAGATTTGCTCTGGTTGTTGGGACTCCTCTGTTTCTGTTTGGTGAGAGCTGAATTTTGGTTTGTTAAGTTTGACTTGATTGTATTTGCTTCAAATAAAATCAATACAAATATATAAAAAAAAACATGGAATGACTAGAGAGGTTTTAGCCTGATGTTTCGGCATTGTTCCAGCCTCCTTTTAGGCAGGGTCCAGAATCAGAGAATGGCTTTTCAAAGGAGTTAACAAAGCAGGCCCATTGTAGTTGGGTACTGGTAATCGCAGGTAATATGCTTTCACCCATAAAGAAAGTAAGGGAATGAGTGACATCAGTTTTAGACAGCAGTGACCGTATGATCCTATCAGAATCCCATAAATTTTATTTCTAACAATGCAAGCACGTATGTCTTGCTAATATAAGCCAGGTGGTTGTAAAAAATTTACCTGTCTATTTTGATGTGTACCACAATTACAGTAAGATCTTTGCTTTTGGAATGGAGGGGAAGGGTCAAGAGAAAGCTGTGTAGCTAGAGATGTGCTTCTCTGCTGAAGGTTGAGAGTATTCATTTGGAGTGACAGCCTCTTAACTTATTTTTTCATAACAGAATTTCAGATCTATATTGATGTGTTGAATACATTGATTATAGTTGCATTTAGTATGAGGCGGTACTCTGGAAAGATATAAACCTAACTAACAAATGAGATGGGGAACACGTTAGAAAAAGATTAACAAACATAACTTAAGCAGAGAGATGAACAGAATGATATGCACTCGACTGACATCCTGTCCAGGTTTGACTTACACCTTGCCAGAACAGGACTCTCTATGACCCATTTTTGGATGGGGCAGCTTAGAAGATGGATGAACAAACAGAATTCTGGCATAAGTCTTCAAATAAATGTGAATAAAATTCTAGGTTTACTATCCCAAAACTAACAGCTGTACAAGGATCTACTTTGGGTACAATTAAAGAAGCAAGCACCAAGAAAAAAGAAAATGAAAAACAGTAATATCTGCAATATAAAAAATGATGACTAGAGAATTTTTCCAAATTTCTCCCAAAATCAGATACTCTGTTGTTCATTTCATGGAATAGACACAACAAAAGGATAGGTCATTCAACAAGGAGCTTGTTTTAAAACAGGCGTGCTGAATATGAAATTAGTTAAGAGTGTTCTCTTAGCTGGTATACTGTACATGTGCTGTATTTACTGCTTGTAATCCACAGCTTAAGAAAATGCAGTACTGTGAAATAGAGCTTATTCTTGCCAGCTGAAGATATGAACTTCTTTTTTTAAGACAGAATGATGGAATCATTTGAAAAATATTGTTTTGGATATTTGCAGTCATAACAAATTTACTGTGTTAGTGAACCTATAAGCTTTATTTTTTCAATTTCTGCACAAAGTGATCAAGCCAATTGCAGAACTATTCCACAAGGTGGCATCAAATACATGTGCTACATTTTCAGCATGTCCTCTGGTTATACCATTCATTTGTACTTTTGCTGAAAAATGGGGAACTGTGTTGAACTCCCAATGTAAAAATTCAAAATGATTTCTTATTATTAAACAGTATTTGTATTGATTTTACACTTCTTGTTATCTCTTCAGCAAAGGTGGCAAAAACACGAAATCACTTTTTGACCCTGACCATGTCATCGGACTTGTTTTTGCTCCAGTGGTAAACAATGAATGTAAACAATTTTGCTATAGCCTATGCTGGTGACTTATCTTGGATGAAAGTTTGGTTCAGTCAGTCAGATACCATATATTGTACATATATTGTACATAAAAACAGAGCTTTTAGGATGTCAGTTACATGAAGTTTTAAACTATACCAAAGCCATAAACCTAAATATGCATAGTGATGAGATAACATATTGTTGAGACACTTGTAAAGCAGAATAAATGTGTGCCTGCCTACATGAAGTCAGACACATACTGTATTCCTTTATGTTGCTCAAGAAACGTTATGCTATAAGAAGGATTTTACTGAATTCATTTTCTAAATAAAGCACTTTCACCGATTAAGTGTCCCCTCAAGGACTTCTTAATTTAAGATCAAGTTCATTGCTTTCACTATGTATTCATAGTAACAGATCAATTTGCAAGTAGTTGCTACTATCAAATTTCCAACTGATGGGGAAGAATTTGTAATAAAAATAGGCAAAATGATAAAATTCATTCAATTGGGGGAGGTAATTTTGACATAAGAATACAAAGTGGTACTAAATGTTTTAAGTAACACTTGTACAGGGAAAACATGGGGGTTGGTGGCAGAACTGGCACTCCAGCAACTGTAAAAACCTCAGACTGTTCCGGTGTGGTGCTGAGGTGTCACTTACTGCACTTTGGTCCCAATCCAGGTGGTTTGGCATGTGGTGGGTGCGGCAATGCGCTATCAGCACATGCTCTCAACCCCCGCCCTATATATATGTACATTTCTTTTTCATATTGTATAATTTTTTATTGAATGTTATTTATTGTTTTATTATAACAGTATTACATTTGTAAATGTGAATGGAGTTGTGGATGTGTAAATGGAAGCAGGCTACATAAATATAAACTGATGACAACTATGACAACACAACTTAATATTTTACATTGCATTTTGACATAATTATATTTCATGTACTCACCTAATACTGTGAGTAAGGCCTTGGATGTTTTGACAGGCATTGTAAAGAGGGAGCACGTGTATTGCCCTTCATCTGCCAGAGTCACATCACTGATGCTAATGCTAAGCTCATGCCATGATGCTCGAACCAGTTCAATTCGATTGTCCCTGAGGGCTGAAAAAAAGAATTAGAACAATTAAAAAAAGGCATCTTGGTAGTAGCTAGGATACTGTAATATTCTTGAAAATTCACTCATAATTAAATGTTCTTATCAACACAAATAAATGTTTGAGAGAATATTTTCTACTCTTTTGAGACTACTGTAGTTTATCTATATCTATATATATCTATATCTACATACATATGCATATACACACACACACACCTTTTTTAATGTCTTCATTGTTTATAATCTTTTAATATTCTTTGCGCATAACCCTCTATATAATTGTAATATGCAGATTCTCATTCCAAGGAATTCTCTATATGATCGGGTCATAATTTTGATGTTTTTATTTGACCCTTTTCATTTTGGAGTAAACTCATAATTTAAATATTGTTTCAAAAGAATCCTTCATCTTCATCTTACTCGTGCACTTGGAATATCTTGTAATCCAGACTTCATTTTTGTTACAAATACAGTTAACTGCAAATAGTAAAGTTGATACAGAAGTTCCAGCAGTCCAAATTATTAAGAAAACTGAGTAAATGAGCTGACCAGATAATGCCATAAAATTGACATTAAGCAAACATATTGTGTGGTTTCTGAACTTTTCTGGGACCCCCCACCCCCAATGGGACGACATGCCAGTAACGTGATTGTTGCATCTGTGGAGTGTTGCTTGTCTGTTGTCGAGGCAACTTGTGGTGGACGGCTGGGGCTACTGCCCAGCCAGGACGCCTGGAAGATGGAAGGGCCGGGAGAGGGGCAATACCTCCCTTGGGACACGAAAGCTGTTGGAAGCTCAACCAGGGGGCACCTGGACAGTTCTGGAGACATGGACTGCAGCACTTCCGCCACACCAGGAAATGCTGCCGGAAAAGGAAGCAGGTGCACCCGGAGTGCTTCTGGGTGCCCGTGTAGCACTTCCGCCACACCAGGAAGTGCTGCAGGAACATCATCATGGAGCACCTGGAGCACATTCGGGTGCATTATAAAAGGGGCCGTCTCACACCATTCAAGGAGCTGGAATCAGGAGGCAGAAGACAGAGTTTGCAGGAGAGGAGAGGATGTGGCAAAGGAAAAAGAAAATAAAGAGAAAGAAAAGGAAAGAAAAGGACTGAGCTATTTATGGTGATTTGTGCACTGTGTGCTGTAAGAAGCAAAGAAGAAAATAAAAAAGTGTGAGTTTTGTTAGTGTGCCTCTTGTGTCTGTCTGTGTCGGGTTGGGTGGCTGGCATGGGTTTAGACATGGGTTCCACAAGAAACTGCAAAATCTCCTTTGAGATTTTGGTGCATGCTGACTCATTAGCAACCTGCAGTTAATGCAGATTGTTTGACCATACAATCATATTCATGGTTCCACTGGCAGTGAGGTAAAGTGAACTCACTGTTACTTCATTAAATCAGCTAGAGATGAAAAGTGCTTTGTGACATGGTACTTTATCCTGTTATTAGTATCACTCTGAAACAAGGTACTGTAGCTACTGCACTATTTAACTACCCACACCTGCCTGTACCTATAATACAAGGCAGTATGGATTTATAGATTATTGTTGTTTAAGCTGAATTTTAACCTTACTATGTTGTCTGATGTTATTAATAATGGAAGAAAGTCCAGAATATATATATATATATATATATATATATATATATATATATATATAGTTGGGGAATACAGTAATACCGCTTTAAACAGGAATAATCAATTGAAATCAGTAATTCATAGAAAATTTAGGTTTGTATAAAACGTCATTTTTGATGGTAAGGATCTCTTGCAAGAGCTATTTGTTTGAATATCATTTTCCATTTAAAAAAAACCCTAAGGAAGTGCATTGGTAAAGCTATAAAATAAGAAATGAGAGAAAAAATATCATTACAATACAAAAATAAATCATCCTGATGTTTCAGCTACAGAATTAAACTAGTATAGAAATACTAAAGGGAAATGAAATAGCCAAAATTAAATAGGAATAAGTTAAAAGAATAAACACAAGCAAACTGCCTTGAAAAATGATGAATGCAAATGATCTTAAACAGACATGGAAGAAATCTGAAGAAAGTCAAATAGAAAACTGTTTCCAAGTGCACAGCTGTGTAACAAACACAAAAGAGCCACAATCTTAAATCATCTCAAAGGAATACTAGATTTTGAGGGACAGACAAGACTTCACTGAGAGTAAATTGAATGACCTGCAGCTGCTGAGGTTTCAGTAAGTTCTGAAGAACGGGAGCACAGTTAGGTCCCCTTACAGAAATAATACAGGGAACAATAAGAAAACAACATATAACTGTTGGAATTAAAATACTTTTTATTTTTTTGTATATCAAACGACTATGGGTAATTTAACAGCTACGTTCAACAGAAAAATCACAGTAGAGGAACCCTTCATTAAAGTGTTACAAAAAATAACATCTTTGGAAATTCACAAACAATAGATTCCACTGCTTTCCAGTTGATCAGACCAGCTAACAAACCATCATGGCTGATGAAAACAATAAAATGATGAACTCTTACATACAAAGATACATTTGGCAATGACAAATAATTTATAGCTATAGAGGCAATGGAAATGCTTTTATTGAACACACTGGAAAACGTTTTGATAAAGAAATTGATGATAAAGACACTTATCAAAAGATTGGAAGGAGGCGTGAGCCAATTTAAGCATCACAGGTACTGTAGTTGACAAACTGAGCCATATTTGCGAATGAAGCAAATAACTGATTTATTTCTAAATGATGAGAACTCTGAACACAGACAAATTTAAGTTATTGACCCTGATGAGTGCAAGAGAAGACACATAATTAGATAGCAGCAAAAGCTCAGCTGTAGCAAATTACTAATCAACAGCTGGGAATGAAGTGGTCATGTCTATAAAAATAAGAAACATTCAAGCACACGTAAAAGACAAACCTGTGTAGTAGGGTAGTAGGAATGCAATATGGGAACTGCATCAATGAATAAAGACAAGAAAGTGAAAATGTGGGAGTGAAGAAATGTAGTATTTAGACAACCTGTACAAAACAGAGATGAAACATGGGCATTTAGGAAAGCAAAGTTTGGAATGAATTGTGTCTTATATTTCTATGAAAGATACAAAAATAAAAAAAATAGTAAGCTCAGCAAGGATGGAAGAAATATTGTCATGTACAAGTTAGAACCAGAGGAGTTTTAAAATGGTGTTGTATACAAAAGTATGACTATTTCAGTCTCCATTTGATACTACTTCCTTTAACAGGAAAAATAAAATTTAAATGTTTCCAGTTACCAGCTAAGAAGCGTGTTATTTTTGCTTTAGAACATTTTCTTTGTTCTTTGTAGCTGAGCACTTCTAGCTGAAAAATATCTATTTGCTTGTCCTATATTTGTGAGATCTCAACATAGATTTTTAACATCATTTAAGTCTGGGGATTATGAAAATATTAATTTTTCACAATTCTAATAAATTCATGGTTTATTTCGTGTAATTTTCTGGATTTTTATGCTGATGAAAAATTCTTCTACTTTAGAGCTTCAATAACTGTACTGAAGTTTGGGTTTGAGGTTGTTTAGTTCATTCCTCCTTTCAGCCAAACCATACTTTCTATGCCACTGACTATCACACAACACAGCACAACACAATCATAAATTTAGGCCCATGATTTATGGTTGGCAAAATGTTCTTATCTCCAACTGGTTCACCAATCATGCTCCAAATGTATCTTTTGTATTTTTGCTCAAAGTGCTTAGTTTCATCACCTGGTTTCAAAATGTAGAGGAGATAATTGATTACATTATAAACTAGTAAGATAAAATATGTCAGATACTTCATAAAAAATGCAGCATACAGGACAATCAGTCACTAGACCCTAATTCATCAACTTTTTTGTGACAGTAAGAAAATGTACCACTGTGTTGAGACAGTATCACCACAAATTTTTGTGAGATGCAGGGAGACCAGATGTCATGTCAGGCAGGCACTCAATTTGGGACAAGCAGACTAAATGAAAGGGAAATGAAATGAAATGAAACTAAACAAAGTGAAAGTGATTAGCAGCACAAGGGTGAATTGAAATAGAAGTTAAGGGTACAAGGAAGTAAAAACTGAAGTAAAACCTAATCCTTGGCCTACCTTGAGGTAAACTAACTATGCCCAAAGGCTTTATCTGATGTAATTTATCCACCAATTGAGGATGCTACATTGTGCAATCTCCGAATTTATAGTAGAACAGACTGTATATCATTGATGCGCTGCTCGAGAACACATGACACAAACTGCATGTCACAAAAACAAAACCATAATGACAAAATAAACTGTCAAAAAAAAGCTAGCATTCAACACACAGAATAATGTTACTTTATGACATGCTGACAGAATTCTAGCTTCAACTGCATGAGTATTAAAAAACAATATTTGGTGTTGTAAGAGCCAATCTTAGAAAGTTAAAGTTTTTGAGTTAAACTCATT
>JANRMT010062831.1:4165741-4233241 GCA_026402145.1 Polypterus bichir lapradei
TAGACACTTTACAGTGTCTTTCTCATCTACTGCTCCTGTTAAATGTGGTGTTCCTCAGGGATCCATTTTGGGTCATATTTTATTTCCTATATATCTTCATCCTATAGGAGCTATTTTGAGGAAATGTAATATTTATTTTCACTGTTATACTGATGATACAAAGGTTTATATTCCTGTTTGTAACTCTACAATTAATTGGCTGCATAATTGTCTTTTTGATCCTGGATGGCTGGCAATTTTCTTGATCTCAATCAAAATAAAATGGAAGTTCTGATAGCTAGTCCTCCTGCCAAAGTTCAAATTGGTTTCAAACTTCTCGGCTATTTCGCTGACTTTTGCAAACCTGAAGTCCATAATCTTAGTGTCATTTTTGACAGTAACCTCTCTTTTTAGAAACAGATTAACTCTGTAGTCTAGAGTTGCTTTTTCCAGCTTCATTATTTAACTAAGGTCAAACCTTTTTTTATCTCCTAGACATCTTGAGAAAGCTACTCATGCTTTTATCTTTTCTTGGCTTGATTACTGCAACTCGTTGCATTCTGGGATCAGCAAATCCCCGATAGACAGGTTGCAGTTAGTTCAGAATGCTGCTGCCCGTTTTTTTGGTTAGGGGAAAACATTTTCATTCTATTTCTCCAATATTAGCTTCTTTACACTGGATGTCTGTTCGTTTCAGAATTGACATTAAAATTTTATTGCTGGTTTTTAAATCATTACATGGGTATGCTCCTGCCTGTTTATCTGAATTGTGTGTTTTACACCAGTCATCCAGAGAGCTTAAATTTACCGGTCAGTTGTCTCTTATTGTCCCTCGCACGAAGAGTAAAACTAAGGGGGACTGGGCTTTTGCAGCTGCTGCACCTCATCTATGGAACTCTATACCTCATTGCATTAAGGAGTCACCTTCAATTGAACTGTTTAAAACTAGTTGGAAGACTCATTTCTGTTCTCTAGCTTTTGGTGACCGTCACTGATACTGAAGGTTGCCCTACTCTTAGTCATTTTTTTTTTTTAAATTTCCTTAACCTACTGCCTGCTATTTTTTGTTTTATTGTACTTTATTTCTATTTTTTTATTTATGTTCATTGTATATTTTAATGTAAAGCACTTCAACTACAGTACCTGTTTCTTGTGGATCACAAGGGGGTGCACCAATCACCCTACTTATTCGACACAGATAGGCAAAGATAAAAGTGCAGGTGCAACACACATTTATTTTTCCTTTTTCCTGTGGGAAACACTTTCCCCTGTTACCCACATGTACATCACAGTTTGGCACTACACAAAAGCACAAACACCTTTCTTTCTTTCTTTCTTTTTGACCCAACTCTGGATCCTAGATGCTGCTGGCTCCTTTTATAAGGCACCTGGAAGTGCTCCAGGTGCTTGTTGACCTAGTTCTGGTAGCACTTTAGGGTGTGGCGGAAGTGCTGCAATTAAAGGCTCAGCAGCAGTTGCAGCACCCCCTGGCAGCACCCATGGAACCCAACAGGGCTGCACCAAACTCCAGCTCCCATGGAGCCCTGCAGGAGTCCTTCCAGCATATTGGTGTTCTGGCCGGGCAAAGGCCATGGCCATACGTCACATACTGATGTTGTTTTAAATGTGCTCTATAAATAAGTTGACATTGACGTTGACAAGAATATTATTAGGTTTAAGATTTCTGTGAGTAAAGTGCAAAGTTTTAAAGATTACTTTGAAATTTACTGCAGGCTAAGATAACAAGGATAACAAGTCTACCTGAGAAATATCCTAAGAATACTGTACAAATATGGTAGTGATGTTAATTGATTGAGTGGGATAATAGGAAAGTAAATATCAAAGATTACCTTAATCAATTTTTTTCAGAAAAAATCCATCCATCCATCCATCTTCCAACCCACTATGTCCTAACTACAGGGTCACGGGGGTCTGCTGAAGTCAATCCCAGCCAACATAGGGCGCAAGTCAGGAAACAAACCCCGGGCAGGGTGCCAGCCCACCGCAGGCCACACACATACACACCAAGCACACACTAGGGACAATTTAGGATTGCCAATGCATCTAACCTGCATGTCTTTGGAGTGTGGGAGGAAACCAGAGTACCCAGAAGAAACCCACACAGACATGCAAACTCCACGCAGGGAGGACCCGGGGAAGCAAACCCGGGGTCTCCTAACTGCAAGGCGGCAACGCTACCCACTGCACCACCGTGCCGCCCAGAAAAAAAACTATACAAAATGTTTTATTATATTTGTACAAAAAAAAAATACACCAATCAGCTACCCAATACTGTAAAAACTAATTAAAAATGGAAGAAATATTAGATTAATAAATATCTTCATCTTATCTGCAACCATGTGCAAATGGCAAAGTGGGGACTACAATTTGCATCAGTCACAGTGCTGCTCCAAACGATTTCATCAACACTCATAAAGTTTAAATAAGAGCATTGATTAAAGCAGCATGTCATTAAAAATAGCAACTGCTACATTTTTTCCCTAAGTCACTTTGGGATGACAATTTTATTGTAACACTTGATTACAGCATTTATCTTAGAGCAATGCTTTATGGCCTTTGGACCCAGTTGTACCTTTTTAAGTTCCTTGATGACACAAAGACAGGATATGAAGATGTCCCCCCTTTTGTGAATCAAGAGCAGCAAAAAAAAAACAAAAACAGAAGCCTCAATTCAAAAACAACAAAAGCCAAACAAGCAGAGGAAATGTCATCAGGTGTAAAGTCACCTTAGAAATCCTGTTCCTGTGGTAATCCACCACCACACACATTTACAGTGTACATCAAGAGGTTACATATCAGTAGTGTGTTTATAAGTGAACTAGCTCAGTTTGTATCTGTGTATACATGGCCAAACTTAGTGAAGCAGTATGCAGAGAAAAGTGTATTCTACCTTCAGTAGAACATACAATTGATATATTCTAGTAGACACTCGAGTTTTCAGCAAGTTAGATGTAAACATGGGATTCTGGCAGATGTCACTGACATGTGACTCTGCTAAGTACACTACATTTATCATTTCTTTTGGGAAGTCTTTCTTTTGTTGTGTATCCTTAGGGACTGTATCTGAGTCAGAGCATTTCTAAAACACAATGGTGACTGTGGTAAGGTTCTGTCACATTACACAACATTTGCATCAATTTTCTGTGATCATAATCTTAGTAAGTTGAAGGCAGTTGCGGCATGCTCCTATGATTTTCAATTGCATAATCTTACATACCCAACAACTCAGTCCAGCCAACCTGCGACTCAACTTTACAAAGTCAAAGTTGTGAGTGGGGACTTTGTGTGTATAAGAGCTGACAAACAATGAGTTACCAGCAGGATGTACAATGCATATAATGCAGTGACAAGGAATAAGGAACATGGGTGTTTTAGACCTCACCAACAGAAAACAGATCTGTCTATCTGAGATTGTGGCTGAACTCGCTGTAAATGTAAACCCTCTGTACAGCACCGGCTGTACCAGGCAGCACATTATTGGCTGTCAGAACAATGAGTAAGCATATGAGTCTTTGTTTTAGGTCCTTCTATATAATGTAATAAAAACAACAACCCTCATGCCAATACAAAAATCTTATTTACTGCTTTTCTTGCAAGAAGTTTCTTGCAATCTACATAGGTGAAAGAGACGGATTCCAGATTTTTTCAGGGATCACATTAAAGCAGTGAAGACCTTTCAAAACCTACTATATGGCACTTCACATATCTTATTGGTTTGGGTTCTTTCACATACAGTAATTTCAAAGGCCCCTTTCAAAGAAACTCAGAATAAGCTGTTCCAAGCTTTGGATCACATACAGTATTTCTCTGGGGCTTAACATCCAACTATGTATTTGATCTCTCCTTTTACCTTCTGCAACACCAACTTTTCACATCTACTCATGCCTTTCAGGTCTTTCATTTCCCCAGCTTTGGTCCCTCTTTCCTTATTGGAAAAGTTTGGGCACTCCTGAGAAAATTACATATTTTGTTGATTTTTCAAGTGAAGAGTATTAAATACAACCACTGAAACAAAATGTAATACATTAACTTAAACATAGAAAAAGAAAATAAAACAGTAATTGTGACATATGCAAAAGTTAGCATCTTTTCAATTGTAAAAACTTCATTAACTTTTAGACCTGAATTGACTCATTAAGACTTGTAAAGTAGGTAAATAGCTGTCATCAGGAATTGTCAGCTTGTACCAATTCCATTCCAATTCTAGTGCTAGATAAATTCCGACTCATCAACATTTTGGTAATGCTTAATAACCATTAGCTGCTCTTCCAAACTCATAGAGGATCTGAAAAGTAAGATAATTTATGGATGGAATATTGGAGAAAACTATAAAAATATAGCTAAAATATATCTTGAAATTTCTACTGCGATGAATATAATAAAGAAATGTCAGTTGAAAGGAACAGTGCAAGTCAAGAAAAGATCTGGAACAGCAAAAAAAGGACAGCATTTCATGAAAAGAACATCTTGCCAACTCTTAAACATATTTGTGGATCCATTATGCTTTGGGACTGGCAGAAGCAAAAGAAACATTGCAGGCATAGAGGGAAAAGGGATTCCAGTCATTATCGGAAAGTTCTGGAGACACATTTCATGCAATCCATCAAGAGACTCAGGCTACCTCAAGAAATGAAAGCTGAAGTTTTTGAAATGGCCCTCACAATCCCCAGACCTGAATATTTTTCAAAAACCTGTAGGTAGATCTAAAGCACGCTGTGCATATGTTATGTTTCAGCCAGCATTTCTCCTGACTGGTGTTCAAATTTGTGTGTTTTATGTAATTTTGTATCATTATGTTTGTATCACACACACACACACTAAGCACACACTAGGGACAATTTAGAATCGCCAATGCACCTGACCTACATGTAGTTAGGATATAACGGGTTGGATAATGGATGGATGGATGGATGTTTGTATCAATTTTTCTTTTGTTTATTATATATATTATTCTTTGTGTTTATCTGATTATGTCCCATGTGTTTTATGGCAGGGCCACCTGCAAATCAAAGCCAGGAACTTCCCTCCACTCTATTTATTGGAGGGCCTCCCATAGTTATTGGTGGTTCATGTTGAATGTGCTAGGGGGTAAAGTGTCATTTGTGTTTTTGCTGTGCTTTATTATTTTTCCTGATTTCTGGATATTTGAACCTATTTTTGACTTTGCCTTTGAATTCTGTATTGAGACTTTGTTTGCAGGCAATTCTTTTATGCTTTTGGGGGCTTCATGGATTTTGATCTTTTGTTTAAAATAAATCCTTTATTTTAAAAAGATCATCCAAGGCCTTTGTGTTTCTAGTCAGGTTTTGACAGTATTCTCCCCTAGAGGGCAACTTTAAATATATTTTTGTACTTGTGGGCTTTTAGGACTCCCGAGTCATGACAGAATGAACTGCGGTCAAGGTAAAACAAATCGTCAATGCTGCAGCAGTGATGTGCAGATTGAGTTTTGTTTTTGAAGTATTTGCTGGAAATGGCAGATGAGTTATGCTACTGTGATACACCATTTCACATTTACAGAATGTACAGAACACAATATTATTTGGCTTTAGCTTAAAGTACTCCCATACTTTAAAAGTTCATGGTCGTTTACACGATGGATCTGCAGAAGAACTAGGCGCTGCCATGTTGATCTCTTGAAAGATGCTAAAAACATGATGCTTCGACATATGCTGCACCAACTGACAAATTTAAATAATTGTGTATGTTGACTAGGTCAATATGGTGTAACAGCAGTACAAATGTCTCTGAATTTGAGGTAATCTGCAAGAAAGAATGGGCAAAAATTTCCATATCTAGAATAGAAAGACTCATAGCTGGCTACAAAAAGCAGTTGCAACCAACGATGCCTGTCAAAATGGGTAGTCACTAAGTATTGTAAGTGTGGCTTAAGGCAGATAACAAGGCTGAAGAACTTTTATTTATACTAAAAAGAACAAAAACCACAAGTACACATGAGTAAACACTGTTTCCATCACTGAAAAAACCTCACTCTTCACGGAAACACTGCCCTCTCAGTCTAAAAGTGACAGCCAAACAATACACATAGAGGAAACTGGAAAGCAATAATGCCAAACAAAGCTTTTAAGTTGGCAGTACTAACATTGCCCAAATCTTTGTACAAATCATAATTACCATCTTACTTTTTCCTGTTTTTAAGTTTATTAAATAAAATGCAACACTGCCTTAAAAGATGACTAAAGACTTGACGTGTTTGAATGTCTGTTTGTTACAGGGGTTGTATTTAATATTTGTCACTTTGAAAATCAACTAAATGTGTAATTTTCTCAGGGGTGCCCAAGTCTTTGCATAACTGTGATATGTAACCTTGTTTTTCTTTTTAGCATGGACATAACCTTTACCTTCTTTTGTGCTGAAAGACCTTTTTTCCACTGGTACCGGAGAACAGAGCAACAATTTTAAGCAAGAGCTGTCATCAATGCATGTTCTCATATTACATGCCTTCAACAAAGAGTTGAATACATCTGTAAACACAGAATCATTTGAACATGGTGCAGTGCTGTTACAGAGGCAATGGGAAAATACACTTTGAGATATTTTAACATGGACTGATCAATGCTATATACATGAGGAAAATAAAGTATTAAGCCTTACCGGGCCATGTGAAAAATTTAGAGGCTTTGTCACTGGACCAAACTAAGTTACAAATGAATGAATAACTGCTGGTGAATTATCTGGGAGGCCAAGCCATTTGTACTATTCCATCCAAAATCCAGAGATTCTATAGAAGACTGATGAGATACTCATACAATATTAGGCTTGTGTCAGGTATAATCTTTTAACTTCATGTCCCTCTGCAAGTCAATGGGAGTCAAGCAGATACAAAACTAATGTGCAAGTTAGATAATTAAATGACAAAAAATGGCAAAATGGCAAACTTTTTTTCAAAGTTAAAGGCAACAAATAACTACTTGTTTGTTGTATTACTTAAATTATATTGAGATATCTCAGTTCACTTCCTCAAGATCGTCACATCATTGTTTGGAATACCTGAAAATGTAATTACTGAAGGAGCACAATTTTCAGGGGGTTCAGTTCAGAGCCTGTGGAAATTTATAAAAATTCAGCTATTTGACTAGTAGTCCCAAATTATTACTGAGTAATGGAAAAGTGGAATGAGCAGTGCAGACAGAAAGGTGTGCTGTAGAAAGCATCTCATTCATGTCAAGTACTACTAGCCTAGAGAATAGTCCCACTGCAGAATTGTCATTACCCTGTATGGCTACCAATGCAATGTAGAGTAACTACATTTGTGCAAATCCTTTGTTTTCTCCCTGTAAAAGAATGGGAAAGAGTAGTGGAAGCTAGGTTAAGAAGTGAGGTGACGATTAGTGAGCAGCAGTGTGGTTTCATGCCAAAAAAAGAGCACCACAGATGCGAAAAGTTGATAGAGAAGTATAAAGAAGGCCAGAAGGAGTTGCATTGCATCTTTGTGGACCTGGAGAATGCATATGACAGGGTGCCTCGAGAGGAGTTGTTGTATTGTATAAAGAAGTCAGGAGTGGCAGAGAAGTACATAAGAGTTGTACAGGATATGTACGAGGGAAGTGTGACAGTGGTGAGGTCTGCAGTAGGAGTGACGGATGCATTCAAGGTGTAGGTGGGATTACATCAAGGATTGGCTCTGAGCCCTTTCTTATTTGCAGTGGTGATGGACAGGTTGACAGATGACATTAGACATGTTTGCTGATGACATTGTGATCTGTAGCGACAGTAGAGAGCAGGTTGAGGAGACCCTGGAGAGGTGGAGATATGCTCAAGAGAGGAAAGGAATGAAGGTCAGCAGGAACAAGACAGAATACATGTGTGTAAATGAGAAGGTCAGTGGAATGGTGAGGATGCAGGGAGTAGAGTTGGTGAAGGTAGATGAGTTTAAATACCAGGGATCAACAGTACAGAGTAATGGGGATTGTGGAAGAGAGGTGAAAAAGAGAGTGCAGGCAGGGTGGAATGGGTGGAGAAGAGTGTCAGGGGACATTTGTGACAGACGAGTATCAGCAAGAGTGAAAGGGAAGGTCTACAGGACAGTAGTGAGACGAGCTATGTTATATGGGTTGGAGATGGTGACACTGACCAGAAAGCAGGAGACAGAGCTGGAAGTTGTAGAGTTAAAGATGCTAAGATTTGCACTGGGTGTGATGAGGATAAATAGGATCAGAAATGAGTACATTGAGGGTCAGCTCAAGTTGGACGGTTGGGAGTCAAAGTCAGAGAGGTGAGATTATGTTGGTTTGGACATGTGCAGAGGAGAGATGATGAGTATATTGGGAGAAGGATGCTAAGGATAGAGCTGCCAGGGAAGAGGAAAAGAGGAAGGCCTAAGAGGTGGTTTATGGATGTGGTTAGTGAGGACATGCAGGTGATGGGTGTAACAGAACAAGATGCAGAGAACAGAAAGATATAGAAGAAGATGATCTGCTGTGGCAACCCCTAATGGGAGCAGCCGAAAAAAGAAAAAGTTGTCATAGAAAGGGATAAGAAAAAGATGGATACGCGAACCTTTAATAGAACACATAGAGTTATAAATCTAGGAGTTCTCAGACCAGGAGAGAAAGTATGGCTCAATAACACAAATTAGTAAGGTGATGTGATATCTATGCATGAAACTTTTAAATTGATGCGTCTAAGGCAAGAGTCGCAAACTCATGTGTTACGCTGTGGAAAACATCCTGTGTAATCCCAGTGCCAAACAATGGTATTCCAGTAATCCCAAGGACTTCAGACCAGTTGCTCCTACTTCATACGTCATGAAGACCTTTGTGAGGCTGGTCCTAAAATAGCTACAAACTCTTGTTTCAGATACTCTGGATCCTCTGCGGTTTGTCTATTAGATACATATAGGGGTGGAGGATGCTTTCATCTGCATGCTCCACTGGGCCTACTCCTATTTGGACAAAGCTGGTCCCACAGCCAGGATAATGTTCTTTGATTTTTTTTCAGTTCCTCTAACACCATTTTGCCTCATTGACTGGTGAAAAAGCTCAAGGATTTGAATCATGATGCTCCTACATATCATGGACTGCCTGTCCAACAGACAGCAGTTTGTAAGGCTGAAGGACTGTGGTCAAAAATGGTTGTGTGTAATATTGGAACAATTCAGAGAACTGTCCTGTCTCCCTTGCTGTTTACCCTCTACACAACAGATTTACAGCACAATACCAGCACTTGCCATTTGCAGAAAATTTCAAATGACTCCTCCATCAAAAGGTTGCATTAATAATGCAGATGAGTCAGAGTACAGGAAGGTCGTGGAAGACTTTGTCTTGTGGTGCAAGAATGACAATCTGCAACTCATCATCACCAAGATAGAATAGCTGCTGGTGGACATCGGGCATTCCAAGGAGCCTCTGTGATATATCACCATTCAGGGGCATAATGTGGAAATGGTGCAGAGCTACAAGTACATGGGGATTCACATAGACAACAAAATGGGCTGGTCTGATAACAAAATGGAGCTGTACAAGAAGGGTCAGAGCAGACTGTACTACATAAGGAGACTCAGGTCTTTTGATGTATACAGCAAGCTGCTGGAAGTGTTATATAAGTCCATAGTAGCTAGTGTGTTGTTTTACACTGCAGTCACCTGGGGATGCAACTTGAGCTCAAAAGATTCACAATGCCTGAACAAACTAATCAGGAAAACCTGTTACATCACACAGGACACACTGAAAGATGTTGTGGAAAAGAGGATGGTGCTCTCTTGGAGCACTTTTAGCCATACACTCATTGTACCATTCTGTGGATCTTCTTTGCCCAATGATATGAGGCAATTCAATGTTTTCTGCCATGGATGTGATAAATTAATTTTGAAATATTTGCACAATATACATTTATTTTTTTATTTATTCATTTATCGATCAATCAGTTGATTGTATTATTTGTCATGTGAGGCTTTATCCTTTTTTTAATGTTTATGATGAAGGATGTATCTGGATTTCCCCTTGGGATTAACAATCTAATTTAATCTAATCTAATCTAATCTAATCTAATCTAATCTAATCTAATCTAATCCTTCAACTTTTAAAACATGTTAAATATGGCCCCCAATTAACATGAGCTTTTAACACAGAATGTATTCATATACTGTATAATTTATTTGAATTACATTTACACCTGTCATTAAATGTGACTTCAGTGTCCACTCACATTTATCAGCACATTGAATGTAGGGTTGCTACTAAAAGGTAGTTAGAATAGAAACAGGCTGCTCGTATTGGCCCAACAAGACAATGTGAGAAGTGGGTGACATGCTACATTGCCATAAAGACCTAATGTTTAAGCAGGATGCCAAAGATGTGATAGTATCATGAAAAACATGGTAGAGCAACTTTATATATGCTGCTGCCACTCCACTTAGTTTTTAATGGTGAACAGTTTAGTGTCAGTGCTGATCACCCTTCTGTGACAACCACCCTACATGCTTTTTTTTGTCTTTTCCACTGACTAAATTGTTGTATGTGCACAGAAAATGCATTAGCATTTCCACTCCTTTCAAATGTGATTGCTAGCTGTTTCTGACCAACTCTGAATGTGGTCTGTGTAATTCATCATCAGCAAGATTACAATCGTTTTTTTAATGAGGTGAAGTGCCGCATGTTAATGCACGTGTAAATGGATGCATTTTGATTCAGCTAGAAATTCTGCACTCTTAATCAAGTTTCTGCACTCCTAATCGAGTTCCCACTCCGTGACTGTGTCACAGTGCAGGCTTCAGAGAACCATTGGCGTAGCTTGAAAGACCAAAGGAGAACACTTTTCACATGGAGCTCTGAATCATGTTCAATGGGATGTGACTGTTGCTTTGAGTAATTTTTAGCATTTTGTTTAATGTATTGTTTGGGAATTTTAATGTGATTGGGATGGAACTGGTGTTTAATTGCATGCTTTTGCATGCATTTTATTCACTAACATATGTTTGTTGCAGGTATTGTTATGGTATAACAGCAGTAAGGTAGTTACAGTAGGACTAATTTCATTGAACACACCATATGTCTTAACTCTACAGTTCCTGTATGTCAGACGTGTAGCAGGTTTCATGTGCGTCTGCAGAAGACACTTATAGAAGAGTTGCAGTCAATGCTACAGTTGGGAATGACTAGTGAATAGTGTAGGTAAGTCATGCTAGTACGGAAAAAGACAAATACGTTTTTGCATGGATTGTTCACATTAAAAACACAATTTAATCTTTTGACCATGAACCTATGCTTAGGGTAGATGAAACAATTAGGTCCAGCTAAGTTTTTAACTACTTTAGACCTGTGAAAGGGATACTGGCAAGAGGCGGACAACCCATTATAGGCTTTTAAATCACCTGGTGGTTTGATTTATTTTGCCATCATTACCTTTTGGTTTTCATGTCACAGCCATCAATTTTTAGAGAGTAATGAACATTGTTTAAAGATGTGAAGAATCATAAGCTAACATCTACAGAGATGACACCGTCATATGTAGTAAATTCTGTCACTTATTCCATCTTCAAAACACATAATTTGTTCCATCATCAAGATGTTTTTAACAGATTGAAACAAGCTGGCTTAGTGGTAAAACCTAAGAAGTGTGTGCTGGCCAGGAAGAAAGTGCAATACCTGGAGTATACTATTGGTGGAGGGGTCATAAAACTACAAATGAACAAGGTGACTGTTATCCTGGCTTTCCAGTATCCAACCACCCCACCAAACAAAAGGTCCATTCTTTTCTTGGACTGGTGGATTGGTACAGATGGTTCATTCCCAGACTTAATATTCCATCAATCAATCTCCTTTGCAAGAAAGTGTCTAACAAGATACAATGGACTGATAAATTTGAAAAGGCACATGTGTAATTGTAAAGTCCTGTTTGTGAATGCCCTGTTTTAAAATGTTCATATTTTTTATACTTTTTTGTTTACAATCACGTGTCAGGTGGGCTGCATCATTTTGTTGGAAGGTGAGGAAGGAGAACATTGACCCATCAATTATATTAGTCTTAAGTTGTTTCCAGGAGAGACACATTATGCCACTATTGAGAAGGTAGTAGCAATTAAATGGGCAGTAGATACACTGAAGTGTTACTTATTGGGACAACCATTTATCACAGACTCTGAGGATAGGGCTTTCCAATGGTTGGCTAGTATTATTGATTTGAATGCCCAGATTAATAGGTGGTATTTATCCTTGCAACCTTAAAAATTCAAGGTAAGATATATTCCAGGAAGTCAGACCAAGGTGGCTAATAATCATGAATTAATGACTTAGAGAATTTTTGTGGGGAGTTTTTGTGATGCTGCAAGCCTCAATGAACTATTGATACAGCTCATGAAATGGAAGGAGAACATTTCTCTTGCCACTCTCTTACTTTTTAACATTGTAAATGGCTATATTTAAATGTGTTTGGGATGTAGTGAAGAAAGAATCACAAGCACAAGTTTAACAATGTGTCACCTTCATGGGTTCCCTGTAGCTCTATGCTGGCTGCATATATGATATATGTGCTCGCATATGAGGCAGGTATGTGTAGTAATTTAATAATGGCGATCTGGACAAATGCATATTGCAGTGAGGTGGGAGACTAGGATGATTTTAAGGTGGTGTGCAGTTTCTCTTTCATTTATTTTTGATGTTTTTAACATATTCTTTGGGAATTTTGATGTGACAAGGAGAGAAGTACTCATAAGTTTTGTTTGAAAATAAACTGTGGCAGTAGTTGTTTGTTGATACTGTATATTCTGTCTCATGTTGTTTATCTAAAATATTATTTTTGGCACTCAATAAAACTGAGTTTCAAACCTTTGCACTAAGGGTATAATCAGAACAAATTGTTATCTTCTTGTGCTGATTCAGGAAGCATAGAGTGATGCTGGAGAAACAGTACAGCAAAAAAGACAGTAGTTCAGTATCTACCCCAGAGTATGGCCACAACAAAGACAGCTTTTCTCACAGTGCAGACAACATAAGACAAACCTGCCAAAAACAGACCAAGATCTGGTAAAGAAATTAAAAAAACAGAAAGAGTGAGAAATGAATTTTAATAACTGTTAAATGAATAAAAGAAAAAAAACTTAATTTAGCTTGATTTGATATAAAAAACAAAAACATAAAATGCTATTCTATCTATTTAAATTTGTTTTGGAGGTAAATAAACAGGAAAAAAGACAATGTGTATGTGTATGTATATATATATATATATATATATATATATACAAAAATATATATATATATATATATGTATATATATATATATTCAATGTATTTGTAGTCTGAACCACAATCTGATCGTGTGGGTGGTTACCTACCAGGTAACGCTTGTGGTTGGTCAGCAAGTCGGCTAACGTCCGTCACGGTGCCCTATTTCAGTTGCGAGAAGCAGATCATAGAATGGTTGAAATAGTTTTTTACTGTCAAATAATGCAAAGAGTACGCGACACGTGTTTCGCCCTAATTCTGGGCTCATCAGGCGTACACACTCACTGCACTCCCTCCTGCTCCAAAAATGTAAAAGGAACACTTTTTAAATTTAGAGTATAGCATCAAGTCAATGAAACTTCTGGGATATCGATCTGGTCAGTTAAGTAGCAGAGGGGGTTGTTAATCAGTTTCAGCCGCTTTGGTGTTAATGAAATTAACAACAGGTGCACTAGAGGGGCAAGAATGAGATGACCCCCAAAACAGGAATGGTTTAACAGGAGGAGGCCACTGACAACTTTCCCTCCTCATCTTTTCTGACCACTTTTCACTAGTTTTGCATTTGGCTATGGTCAGTGTCACTACTGGTAGCATGAGCGATACCTGGACCCTACAGAGGTTGCATAGGTAATCCAACTACTGCAGGATGGCCTATCAATACGTGCCATTACCAGAAGGTTTGCTGTGTCTCCCAGCATAGTCTCAAGGGCATGGGGGAAATTCCAGGAGACAGGCAGTTACTCTAGGAGAGCTGGGCATGGCCATAGAAGGTCCTTAACCCATCAGCAGGACCGGTATCTGCTCCTTTGGGCAAAGCGGAACAGGATGAACACTCCCAGAGCCCTACAAAATGACCTCTAGCAGGCCACTGGTGTGAATGTCTCTAACCAAACAATCAGAAATAGACTTCATGAGGGTGGCCCGAGGGCCTGATGTCCTCTAGTAGGCCCTGTACTCACTGCCCAGAATATCTTGATTAGCATTTGCCATAGAATACCAGAATTGGCAGGTCCACCACTGGCACCCTGTGCTTTTCACAGATGAGAGCAGGTTCACACTGTTCACACAGCACATGTGACAGATGTAAAAGGGTCTGGAGAAGCCATGGAGAACGATATACTGTCTGTAACATAGTTCAGCATAACCGGTTTGGTGGTGGGTCAGTGATGGTTTGGGCGGCATATTCATGGAGGGACGCACAGAACTCTACAGGGTAGACAACAGCACCATGACGGTCATTAGGTATAAGGATGAAATCCTTGGATCCACTGTCAGACCCTATGCTGGTGCAGTGGGTCCTGGGTTTCATGCATACAAGCACGTAGGGGCCATACAAACTACTGAGTACGATTTTGAGTTGCTGCAATTAAATTTCAGCAAAATGGACTAGCCAGCTGCATCATTTTTTCACTTTGATTTTTGAGGTGTCTTTGAATTTAGCCCTCTTAGTTTGATCATTTTCATTTCCATGAAACAATGTGGAATCCTTTTGTTCCTAACACATTATCCAGTCCATTTCACTATAGATATCCAGCATGACTTTTTCTCATTGAGATCTGATGTGTTTTCAAATCATATATACTGTATATATACTAGGGGGCTCTGCCCCCTGCTCACTTTGCTCTCCAACCCCCAGGAATGGTTAAGCAGATGTACAATTTAAAGCGATTGTTATTTTCATGGGAACTGTTACATATGCAGAATAGAAGGAACTATTTTACATTAACCATAGTTAAAAATAGTAAAACATAATAAGTTGAAAGAAATTTATGTTTCATGTTGCGTTAGAGATGCTTGTTGAGTTAAACGTTTTAGTTCTGTTTGGCTTTGAAATTAACATGCAAATACTTTTTTAACTTACACTTTTACTGTAACACTTAAGTAAAAACAATATTTGAAATTAACTTTTCGTCAATATCACATTGAGTTTTGATTCCGTGTTTGGACTTACATTGTGACAACACAACGTACAACTACCCATGAGTGAACACAGTTTCTTTCTCTCTAATAAATAAACTGACTTTTTACATTACAGTGAATAATTACCCATAGTAAAAAATAGTAAAACGTAATAAATTGAAAGAAAATTATGCTTCATGTTGCATTAGAGGTATTCATTGAGTTATATGTTTTCAATCTGTTTGGCTTTGAAATTAACATACAAATACTTTTTAAACTTACACTTTTACTGTATCACTTCAGTAAAAACATACGCCAAACAACAAATCTTTTAATTCTCGCAGATAAGCCTCTTCATTGGGAAAAAATATTAGAATCAGAATCAGAATATTTTTATTGTCATTGTAACAAATACAACGAAATTAGGTACAGTCCCTGCGGTGTCATAATATAAATAAATATAATTACAAAAGGATAGGAAAGGATTAGAAGAAATAAGGTAGAACACAAACATTCAACATAAGACCTTAATTGCACATGAAACACTATTGCACAAGATGTCATCTATTGCATAGCTGCATTGGAGGTGATTAGGTGGCATTCAGTGCCCTAATAGCAACAGGGTAGAAACTGTTATTCAGTCTATTAGTCTTTGTTTTGATGCTCCTATACTACTACTTTTCCCTGATTGCAACACGAATTAGACGATCTACAAGTTTCCAACTTAAACTGTAATGCCGAACAATATCTACATGCTTCTATCATATCACCTATGTCCATATATTCAATCTCTTTTCGCTGTTCCGTTATTTTACCGAGTAATAATTTCCCTTTGTTAGCGCTAACGTGATCTTTACTATCAATTTTTAGAGCCTTTCGAATTTTAGTACTTTCATAATCTCTAACCCGCTTATCACCAGGGGTCTTTTTCTGTAAGCAGAATTAGCGTGAAATCCAGTTAAAGTAAATAAAGATTAACAGAAATTGGGTTCATTCTGTTCCAGACAACCTGGATTTAGCCAAACCAATTTGTGAGACCAAAGACTGCTTTTGGAACAGCCACAGGATTTGTCTGCTCCAGAAGGAAAGATTTGACAAATGAGAAGATTTGATGAATCTGTTATTGGAATAACCAATGCTCTGAATCAATGTTCTTAAACTAACATGCAAATAAAAGGTTTAACGTGAAGGATTAAGGCATTGCGGCTGTAATAATTAAGGAGCAGAGCATCCAGTCATATGATTAAAGGCTGTAGATGCCCTGTCATAAAAGCTGATCCATGCTGCATTATTTAAGAAGCGTGAAAAGAGGGAATTTTGAAAATTTGGTGCATGTTATTGAAGGAACAATTGACACACAAACACAAATACTTCACCAGATTCTACCCAGGAAAACAACCAGTTCCTGATTAGATATTCTGGCATGCTCAGAAAGTGTCTGCATGAATGTTACCATTTCACAGCCAAAACCTTAATATGTCTGAGCAACCTTCTAAAACATGGCATGTTCAGTGTCACACATCATCATGGCTTTTAGCAAATCATGGACATTTTCTGTTGTGTTTTTTTTTTTCTTTCTATTTTTCCACATTGGAAATGCCACAAATATTGCCAATGCAATCACAAAAGTATGCAGTTTGAAGCGCCGCCTGCTCACACATACGGGTTATCTTCCTGAGACAGAAATAAATAATGACCACCAAAGAGGAATTCCTCACAGTTGCCGGTAGGGCAATCAAAGTTAAATAACTGTGATGTTTCCAACTTTAGCCAGTCTTTGGAATGTCTTGTTTTTAAAGAAATGCCTCTGAAAACTTTCCTCTTCAGCACATACCTACTGTAATGCCAATATGCTTATCAATGCAGTTTTGACATGGAGTTCTGTAATGTAATGCGCAAAAAAATATTTATTTATTGTATTGCAATTCATTTGGCAGATGGCTTTTCTGAATGAAGCACAAGCACTGTATGTGTATGAAAAAATCAATGTGTCAATAATATGAGATGCTCTGCAAATAATTAACCATTCAAAGGGTGGGGACTGTGAGTCTTCTGTTGCAGATTTGTACGTGATAGTAATTAACCTTTGCTCTCTTCTGTCAAGTAATTACTGGTTCAGGATATAGTGAAGGTAGTATAATGTTCAACATCTCATACAGTAACATCTAAAAAATCTCTATGTATGCTGAACACTTAATGTTATGAGTCTTACACTTTTTTGTTGATATGAAAATTGCAAAAATACAATACAATGCTTACTTTGGGGCATATAATGTTTCAAGTAGATTGATATTGGCAGGGGTACATTTTACACAGTGCAACAAATTATCACACAAAATTTACACAGATTTCACTGATTTCTATTTTATGTACTAACTGTCAGTGATATTCCTCCTCATCATTTGCCTTTTGGGAGGATATGCTAATAATCTTCATGCACTACCATCAGCAACTGTTGCTCTGCTGGCATGAAGGTTGTTCCCACTGTTTGTCAGGCTTGCAGTCTGTGGTTGATTGGCTGATCAATACTCAAAACATAATGGCTTGTAAATTTTGTCAAGATTGTGTGTTATTCCAGATCAATCTCTCTGGGACTGCATGAGCCAACTGAAATCCAGTGATCGGGAATCAGCTATTCCACTGGTGCTGGAATTCGTTCTGAGATCCAGGATGATCTCATTTCTATTTCTGAAACAGTCTATGGACATTTAACCCTTTCAGCAGGACTGAGAGTGAAAATAGGGATTAGCATTCCATCCACTGCACCTACAAGGTGTGGTATATACCCCCAGGCCACCAGATGGAGCCCTCCCTGCAGCATGGAGGTGCCCCAAATGCCAGTAGGGAATTCTGGACATTGGAGTTTTTATCCACAGCCCTGCTGGTTACTATGGGGGCTGCTAGAGGACGCTGCAGGGAGGAACAAGAATTACTTTCCCTACAGCCCGGAAGTACGTCCCAGTCACGTGGACAGAAGAAATGACGTACTTCCAGGTTGAAGAAAAGGAGTTTTTATCTGACCCAGAAGTCTTACCAGTCACATGGACAGAGAGAGAGAAACACTTCCGGGTCAAGGACTATAAGAGACTGTGGGAGATCCCAGATGGGCGAGCTGAGTTGGGAGGAAGGGAACAATGCGTCTGGGAGAGGAGGATTGATTATTGATTATTGTAGTGTTATTGTTTATGAGTATTGTGGAGTGAAGGGTGCTTTGTGCACATTATAATTGGAATAAAGTCAATTATTGGACTTTTATCTGGTGTCTGGAGTGTGATCTGAGGGTTCAAGGGGACGACAGCGCCCCCTATCTGTCACAAAGGCCAAAACCTACAATTATTATGTACTTATCAAAGACACCTTATAACATTTGACATACTGTACAATTAATTTATTTTGTTTTTCTAAATTAGAGCACAGTTAGGTGACGTGACCTACTTATATTAACAGCGTCAGTAGTAGGATTTGAACTAACAACCTCAGAGTTTGTTGCATGCATGGTGCTATAGTAATCTAGACTGTCACACATAGATTTGAATACTGATGGTGCAGACATGGAGAGATTTCAGAACTTGCATAGTGTGGTTGAGGGCAAAATTCCAGGGTGTTTCTCTTTGCAGTTCACCCTGCACCACACCAAGGGGGGTTATTATTTCACTCTTAAGCAGCCTGTATTTATTATTAGTTGTTCATTACTGTGATGGTCAAGGGGCTCATGTCCACCCGTAAAAGAGCATTTAGATATGTGATTATTTAGATTGTTCTGTCTGAAATGGCACCTACTGTTGAGTTGCACAATTCTCTGGACAGCTGCAATTGTTGCTGCTGTACTAAGGGGTCATTCACCTTCTCACTTTAAGGGCTATGCCTAATTACAAAGCAAGTTTGATTAGCTAATTCACTAATTGTACTGAAATTGTATACAGGTGTTAAATGTACAAAGAATCCCTTTTGTGCTAATCTATTGCCTACATCATAATGCTATATTTATTATTTATTATAAATATACATATTTATTTTAAGAAATATTATTATTGTTGTTATTACATTGTCCAAATTAGAGTGTCAGTATGTTTTTTGTGATATACTGTACTTAAGGCTACTTCTGTCTCTCAGAACAGACTGATAGAATTGCAGGAAACTATCCAAATAAAGAACAACATTAAAAATAATGAATGGGTTGGATCACTCATCAATTTGTGAGTGAGATTAAATACTGCTTTTTTATGACAGGTTTCAGTAAAAACTTCCTAATCAATGAACTATCTTAAGTAGGAGATAAGAAAGCACTTAGTGTTATTAAGCTTTCAGGAAACACACCCCAGAGTATGTCTGCTTTGCGAATAATTGATGTTTATCTTGATATCTCTCTCTCTATATAGAATTATAATGAGAGTTGACTAATTCACTTACTGTTCAAAAAACACTACTTTGCATTTAGCTAAAAATCAGAAATTTGTTTTGATGGTACATCTACAGCAGTAGGTATTCACTAAGAAAGGACATTTTGATATATAAATATTTAGTGGTAACAATCCCTATAGAAAAACTAAAAAGTTCAAAATTTCAAACATGTCTTGACAGATTTGATTGAAAATTGGTGTCATAGAAAAAAAGAAAATTAGAGTGAAGTGAAAGGTTCAAAGTTCAGTGAAGTTTGAAGAGGACCCATTTAGCAAGCATGCTATAAAGCTCAAGTGCTTGCCAGGAGCTGTGGCTGTGAGCATAGTTAGTTTCACAGAACAATCATCTTATCTGCAATCTTGTGAAAAGTGCATATACAATTCCCATCAGCCAGTGTGCTGCTGCCGACAATTTTAATGACGTTTAAATAAAGTTTAAATAAGAGCAACGACAAACACAGTATGCGAACAAAAGTAGGAACTGCTTTATTTTTTTCTGTCAAACACTATGGGATAGCAATTTAATTTTCGTATTGGACAAGGCTTCAAGGGAGCAATAGCGCCCCCTATCTGTCACAATTTATTTTTTCCTACATGTGAAATGTGCAGTAGTGTTTTGTTTGCCATTTAATATAATTAACCACCTATTTTTACATATCATCTGTTTTTGCGTGTTATTGTAAACCGTCGATTGAGGGGAAAATTTCATTTGTTAGCGGTACGGCTTGATATATAAGATTCAATCTCAGTAATTTATCCAGGCCACAGGTCTTGGAAGTGTAATTGCCGGCTGGGTAAGGGGTCGGCCATTAAAATTTGATGGAAATGAAAATTATCAATCTACAGAGGGCTGCATTCAAAGATACCCTGAAAATCAAACTGAAAAAATGATGCGGCAAGCTAGTCCATTTTGCTGAAATTTTATTGCAGCAACTCAAAATTGTACTCAGTAATTTGTGTGGCCCCTGCGTGCTTGTATGCATGCCTGACAACGTCAGGACATGCTCCTAATGAGATGACAGATGTAGTGCTGGTGGATCTCCTCCCAGATCTGGACCAGGGCATCACTGAGCTCCTGGGCAGTCTGAGGTGCAACCAGGCAGCATTAGATAGACCGAAACATAATGTCCCAGAGGTGTTCTATTGGATTTAGGTCAGGCGAGCATAAGGGCCAGTCAATGATATTAATTCTTTCATCCTCCAGGAACTGCCTGCATACTCTCGCCACATGAGGCCGGGCATTGTCATGCACCAGGAGGAACCCGGGACCCACTGCACCAGCATAGGGTCTGACAGTGGGTCCAAGAATTTAATCCCAATACCTAATGGCAGTCAAGTCAATATATACATTACATTGGATGAATATGTTGGTTGATCAAAAGGTTGGGCGCGTACACTGATTACATCACATTGCCACACCTGCCACACAACGAATGGATTGAGACCCTAGTGCAGCCATGCAATGGGTGACATGTCAGTACCACACTGAAGCAGGAGAGCCAATCCTGCCACCAAGAGCCAAGTTTTTCCTGCAAGTTGGAGGACCTGCTTGCAGGGCTAGATGCAGGTTAACGTCATACCCAGGACGGAGCAATTGCATGTTAAGGGCCTTGCTCAAGGGCCCAACAGAGTAGAGTCACTTCTGGCATTTATGTGATTTGAACTGGTAACCTTCTGACTGATCCAGCACTCCACCCTATGGATCAAAAAAAAGAAGGTTCAAAAAAGTAAAATTGGAATTTTTGGCATACTGAGCTGAATCCACGCTAATGATGTGATGTACCCTACAGAATGCCAGTTTTAGGAGAGGACAGATGCACCAAATTTCCACTCTTGCCCCTCGATGGTCAATTATGATCCTTCCACTCTTTCCCCTACATAAACCTTGTTTTTTGATCATCTTCTTGGTGCTCCACCAGAAGCCATGAGCAATTGTGACAGGGCCAGTCTAAGGACCTCACTAAACCTTCCAAACAGTAGCAGTGAGGGGAGTGTGTACAAAGTGCTGCAAGTTCTGTCACTACCGATCCGAGCTGTCTTCCTGAATTGTACATGCTTACACATGCATGTTCAGAACTTTCACAACACTGCCCGATCTGCTCTTCATATTTTATGGCTTGAGTCCCCATCCAATTTGCATTGCACGTGCATATTCTCTACTCACTAAAAATTACTTTCTATGATAGTGCCTGATTTGTAATATGCATGTGTAATATGTTACGCATTGAGTGACCTGCCTGATTTGTATTACATTTGCAAATCATTTTCGTATTGCCATTTATCTTCATTTACAAGTGGACTAGTTGCTTCTGACTAGAAAAGATTGAATTTTATAAAAATAATTTGAAATAATGTTTTTTTAGCCAAAGTATTTAACTCAAGTCTTATGAAGAAGGAGCAAAGTGAAATGCAATTTTTGTCCGTGAACTTTATAATCATATTTTTTCACTTAGTTAACTAAGTTTTTACATTAACTTAGTTTTTAAGTACAGGGTATTGATTAAAAAAGGTGATAAGGATTTTCATTTGTTTAATATGATCTTTACAATCCTGTAGTTCAATGATGAAAGTCATAGTGTTTCTCTCTATTAGAGTTAACAAATTAATGGATAAATATGGCATTTTTTTCATAACAACCTATTAGCATTTCTCGGTATGTTCTTTAATTATTTGTAAACATTTTTTTTAATTATTTGTAAACCCTTTTATCCTTAAAGAGTAAACTACATGCTAATAGTTAAGCGAAATAATGCAATCTAGGGATGGAATTAAAAAAAGAATTAAGAGTGCACACCTGACACTGTAAAGTCAGTCATTGTCCAACCTTTTACATCCTTACACAGGGTCACAGGGGGTCTGCTGGAGCCAATCCCAGCCAACACAGGCTGCAAGGCAGGGACAAATCTCAGGCAGGGTGCCAGCCCACACATAAACACACCAAGCACACACTAGGGACAATTTTAGGATCGCCTGCATGTCTTTGGACTGTGGGAGGAAACCCTTGCAGACACGGGGAGAACATGCAAACTCCACGAGGGAGGACTCGGGAAGCGAACCCGGGTCTCATTACTGTGAGGCCTCAGCGCTACCACTGCGCCATCATGCCGCCCACACTGTAAAGTGTACTTTTTAAAACTATCATTAAAGTGTGATGTGCATCTGATGTGGTCTGGTAAAAGGGCTGGGCCCCTGCTATTAGCCATTAGCTTATCATTTAAATGGTTGGTTTTACTCAGTGGTGGACAGTAACAAAGGAAAATTAGTTCATTACTGCATTTAAGTATTTTTTTACATAATTGTACTTTACATAAGTATATTTTACTGTGGATACTTTTGACTTTTACTCCACTACATTTTACAGCAGATAGATAGTGTGGTTTATGGCCGGCAGTTCATCCTGGCCAATACCCCCACGCCGCCAGATGGAGCCCTTCTTGCAACATGGAGATGCCCCGAGTTCCAGCAGGGTATCATGGACAGTGGAGTTTTACATCAGAGCCCTGCTGGATACCATGGGGGACGCCAGGGGACGCTGCAGGAAGGCACGAGGATTTTTATTATAGCCCAGAAGTACTTTCTAGTCACGGGAATGGAAATAACGAAGTACTTCCGGGATGAAGAAAAGGAGTTTTCACTTGACACTTGAGTGTTATGAAATCATGTGGACTGAGAGAAAGAAGCACTTCCGGGTCAAGGACTATAAAGGACTCTGGGAAACCCCAGTAAGTTGGGCCGAGTTAGGAGGAAGGGTAACTGAGCTGCTGGGAGTGGAGGATTAGTGATTGTGTTATTGTGATTGATTTATCGAGTATTGTGGTGGTGGAGGTGCTTTATGCACAATAGTGAAGAAATTAAAATTTTTATTTATTTTACCTTGTGTCTGAGCATGTTGTCTGAGGGTTCAAGGGCCAACAGCGACCCCTATCTACCACAATAGATAGATATTTTGACTTTGTATTTTACTAGATTTCTACATTTTACAGTCTCCTGAAAAGTTTGTTCATTTCAAAGAACTTGTGTCAGTGAATCATGGGATCGATTCACTAGCATGAACAAATTAAGTAGAGCACCACAGGAGTGCTGAAACGAATGTGTGATGCCAATGGCCTCTTTCATTTAGAACAGTGTTTCTTAAGCTACAGGTCACGCATATGTCTATGATGGGTTGCTATATAATTGTGTGGTAAAATTAACCAAGTTTGTCCAAGTGCAAATTTTGTATCGAGTGATATTTATTAATATTTAGAGTACCGTTTATGGCAGTTCACAGTGAAGTATGTGAAACAATACTGTTAACACATTACAGACAGCTTTCATTTCTGTGGCACTAAAATATAATAAGTATTCCCACCTTCCATCTCACAGCCAGTGAAAAAATCAAACTGAGAAGACTAAAAGCAAAGGCATACACTGTAATAGAAAAGTTGAGAAACAATGAAAGGACAGGCAGACAATCTTGGGATATATAAAAACTGTGGCGCTAGTTTGAAATCTCAGAATAAAAAAAAAACAGGTATGGCTCAAGGATGTGACGATTTTTGGGGGTTTTGAGAGGGATGAGTTAATAGAATGAGGATATAGTATATAGACTGTTGATTAGTTCCTCATAATGTGTTTGCCTTTATACATTGAATATAAATCTACAACTGTGGTGCAAAGAAGACTTGCAATTAAATTTAACATGTCTTGGTGAGGATGAATTCTTTCTTGTCATACTATTTTAAAAGTATTTAAAAATCAATCTATTGGTAGTGTGAAAGACATGTTTGTTAGATCTCTGAGAATTGCAAGAACACCAGAGAATATCAAAAGGGTGAGACAAGGAGTAGAAATTTAACATGATGTTTGTCAGTAAAGGTAAGCATTTGAAACTGGACTTTTCACTGAATTATTCAGCAAGGTTTATCCTATCAGCTGTATAAAATACAGATAGTGTACATATATATTTTTGAATAATTTAGCTTTTTTTCAATTAATTGAACTGTTAAATGGAAACTGGAGTTTTTTAAACTACATTATTTGTAATCCCATTTAGGAAAATGTATTGTTAATGGTAGAGATCATTTGGAAAAAAAAAAATTTTTATATTGTTTAAGACACGGTAAATAAGCTGCATTAATTCATGAATTTTGTAACTTCTTCATTCCTTAACTGGTGTAATGAGTGAAGTGACAAAGTTAAGTGACCTTTCATACTATGCTTTCAAAAATCATTATATCCTTACACTACAGTCCAAGAAATCCTTTCTCTCAGCATTATTAAAGCTTAAAACTAAGTATTTCCATCAGAAGTGATATACCTAAGAAATCTATTCATGTGTTATACAGTATGACAATAGTTGTTTTAGGCTCAAGCCCCAGGTGCCCTCTGTGTGGAGTTTGCATGGCCTTCCCATGTTTGACTGGTGCTCAGATTTTCTCTCAAAGTCCTATTGAATCAGGAAATATATTTAACAAGTACATTTGCTTTAATACTTTAAGTATATTTTCCAGCATGAATTTTCTTACTTTTTCTTAAGTAGAAAGATCAATTAGTGACTTCAGGTTTTACTAGAGTACATTTTTGCTTGTTTATTTGTACTTTTACTTAAGTAAATTGTTTGGGTTCTTCCTCCACCACTGTGTTTAGGAGTATTACATAGAAATAGATTTAATTGAAATATAGTGGAGGAGGGGATCATTAGTAATAATATGCTCCTTATTTCCGCAGTTAGAAAAAACAATGTCAGTTTTTTGTATTTTTTTCTTTGACCATAGGAAATACTAAGTGGTAATTGAAAGTGGCTGAACAGATTCTAAGAAAAGTCAAAATTCGAGATGCCTGTGTACCTGAACTCTGAGACACAGATGGATGTCCTTTTCTTCTACTTTTAAGATTCCTGGAAACTGCACCAAAGGGCATTGCTTATTAAAGAGAATGTACAGTTCATCTTAAGATGTGCTGCTCCCAGAGGTAAGAATACTGAAGTTGTCAGTTTTATAAGTAATTTGTGCATAATTCATTTAAGACTTGCCCCTTTTTTACTTGTAATATTTTCAAGTAAATAGTAAGCAACACTGCCAGTTTTATTTTAGACAGAAAAGCCTCAGTGTGTGAATCCTCACAAACACAGCAATGGAAGCACATCAGTGCCAACAATAAAAAACAGGGCTGCTGTTCCATGTTGCAAAATAACATTTATTTTCTTAAGTTATTGTGCTTTGTTCTTAGATTTTGAAAGAAACTAGGCTTGATTTTCATTATATGTAGCATTACATTTCTTCTTTTACATTACCTATGTCAACATCGTCAACGTCGTGTTAAAATCTCTGTATATCTAATGCTAATGTTTTATGGTCAGATGTAGTTACATGCGAATATCTTACTTTTTCTGTCCTGTTTATTTTTGTTTAGGCTGTCATCCATACCCTGGCTTCTCTACAGGTGTAACTAATAGTAATGAGTATAAGCAGAGGCTAATAAAAAAGTAATAATAATGTGCAAATTAAAGTCATATGTTCTAGTTAAATGTATTTAGCATTTATATATCTTCACGCTTACTAATTTTTCTTCTCATTTGACTCTCACAGTAATAATTTTTAATACATGCCATTTATTTATTTATTAGAAATGTATGAAAAAGTGTACTTTTTTAAATTGTTAGTTATAAAAATGAAAAATGGCACAACAACCACAAACACATTAGATGAGGAGTATACAAACAAAAGACACTGGTGATATTCTATGTTGATTAGACATAAAAGTTAGAATTTCACTGCACACTGTTCACATGTTATTAATTATAAACTGAACTATGTGATTCTGTTTTAATTCTAGCCTGTCACTAGAGAATATATTTATTTTAAAGCTGTTAAATTGAATTCAGTTTTATTGTTCCAAAAGGGAAATTTAGTGCATCAGCATGTTTTACAAACAGACTATGACATAACATTAAAAACATTATAAAAAACATAAACTTAGTGCAATAAATATAATATAGGAGTTTGCACTTACAGTAAACATTAGATCAAATGTATTATGCATGATTCCTGCAGTTTGAAGGTCTTTTGGCAAACCTTGACACTGCATCACAGAAGCACGCACACACCAACTGCCAAGATGCACAGAAACACTACTCTCAATCCAATGAGAAAAAGTCTTGGCAAAGAGTGAAAGAGGGAAGTGCTCGATGCATGCCGTCATCAGAGGCTAGGAAGCTGACGAGGGAGCTGTACGGTCAACCAGAAGAACAAAGCTCCAGATGGTGGGCTCTGGAAGGAGGTAGATGTTGAATGCAAGATCGTTACACCCTGCCAATGTTTTATGTCTCTTGTGTTCACTTACCTCCTAGATTGAGGAAGACCAGATGCCATTTGGTGATTGAGAGATGTCCTCAGAAAGGATGACAGCAGTGTGAGCTTGGACAGCTCAAACAACGGAGACCTCGTCCCGCTGTTCGCCCAAGAGGGTCATGAGACCTGGCCCGAGAAGCTAAGGGGTCAGATGGTGTGCCGTGATTTCCGCCAGTAAGTTGGTGAAGGTGGAGCTGGTGAACAACCATCCTGACTCCATAGGACTGAGTGTGCTTGATGGCTCACGGTTTGTGGAAGGGGAAGATAGAAACCAGAGTTCACAGCTGACCAAAATAACTAACTATGTTGTAATGATATGGGTACTGTAAAGGGTACTCAAGCCTATTCGGGATATTTTACAGGTTGACTGACCTAATAAAGAAGGCGATTGAGGGTGTGGAGAGGATGGCTAAAGAGCCCCTAAAGATGCTGCAGGACTTTCTGAGGAAGCTTGGCTCGGGACTCTGCACCCATGTTGTGACACTGGTGCCGTACATGGAAAGGGAACCCTGAGTGAATTGTCCCTGGATGGTTCAGAAGAATGACGAGTAGCCAGGATTCTGACAGCGGGAAAGGGCGTGATGACCCGGCGGCGGGGGAGAAATAGCAAAGGCTGGTTGAAACAGAGTGGCTCCTTGGGGCTGGGATCCAGGCTGTTCAGTTCTCCACCAAACAGCACATTCTCTCCCTTTACCTCATAGGGAAACCCAGACTGTCGCCATACCCCAGAGCAGAAAGGAGATCCACGTAAAAAGGAGCAGGTCTCCTAACAAAGCAGCACATGAGGGCTAGAGCAGACTCACCTGAGCATGGGGAGAGGCAGGAATTCCAGTCCTGCTTTCAAATTTTTTTTTCGTCACCCTAGGAAGGGGCTGCTGTGTTATGAATGCCTCCATTTAGAACATGGCTGGAGACGCTGCACATATGTGGCAAGAAAGGATGCTGGAAAGCAACATTGGTGTGGCATCTCCCCAGTAACCTGTTCTTTGTGTGTTGCAGGGCAGTGCTATGGAGGAAGCCAACCCTCGTGGGTTAGGATACTTCACTCCACAAGGCTCAGTTGAGTGGCAGATGGCATGCACCCTTGCTCAGCTATGAAACGTCCTTAATGGAAACACCTGGGGACAAAGCATGCTTAGGGCATTATTTCCCCTGGATATCTAGGTAGCAGCCCCCTTGGTTGTGGAAGTGCTGCAGATTCTCACAGGGCATGCTGGGAGTTGGAATTTAATGGCTCATTCCTGTTGGATTCTGCAGGTTCTTCTGAGCCCTAATTTGTCAGGCTCCCGCTTCACCTAGAAGTGCTTCCGGACCAAACTAATGGGACACCAGGTGCAGCATAACAGCCATAGCTCCAGCAGCCAGAGTCAGGTGGAAGGAGATGAAGCTTGCTGGAGGAAGGAGGAGGCAGAGAGAGAGAGAAAGAGAGAAGAGAAAGAAAAGAGCATTGCCGTGTCCTGCTTTATTGGTTTACTTTTTTTGTGCTTCTTGCTTCATTGTACTGTGCTATGGGAAACAGTCAAAGGAAGAGCTTCCTAGGACAAAAGAAAAGACTGTGTGTTTCTGGACTTGTCCCTGTATCTGTCTGTGTTGGGATTAGGGAGCTGGAGTGCCCCCATCAGGCCACACACTTTAAATGTATGGATGGATGAATAACACAGTCCAAGACAGTTTCTTACTCTACCTGTAAATTTATTAACCATATAGATGTTAAAGTATGAACAAATGCTGGGAAACATTGTTGTAACATTTTTGTCTGCAGACATAATAAACATCAGACATGTTTACATTTTGAAAATTTAAAATTATTGGCCATATGTGGAAAATAAGTATCCCGACATGAAAATTCAACAGCTGAAATGTTTTGTCTCTAATCACATTTATATTGTTTCCAGCATGAAACAGGTTTACCTGTTGTTCTGTAAAAAGTCATTTCAAGGGTCTGTTCTAATCATTTGGCACTAACAGCCCGATTATATGTTCATTTTCAGGTTTATACAAAATTAACCAATTTACTCATAGATCATCTTACCTTAATATAATACCTATAACTTGTTTTTAGAAGTGCTGGAACATAGAACAGCATTATCTCATCCAATTAAACAATAAGCCAGTGCTGCTGTAATTCTTCCACAAATGCCCCTAAGAAAAGCTGAAAAGTGCAGTTTTGTCGTGTTTCCAGCATGTGATTCTTCATTTCGTAATGCCATTACATTAGTTGTGCCAAAAGCCTTTTCATCTAGCTTTTTAAAAAAGATGGAATGCAAGTGTTTCACACTTATTGGAGGCAATCTCTGTTGAGCAGAATATATTTTTCTCCCTTAACATCACTGAAAAATGTGCCAAGAATTACAAATGTAGTTTCCCACTCTAAACTGCATTGTCTGCACAAATACATTTTTTTCCTTTGACCTTTGCAATCTCTTTCTACTACAATAAGTCTACCATCTATATATTTTTGCAGTGATGTTATTAATAGAAGACATTGAATTTTTTTACTGATAACAATGTGTGAATAATTACATTGATGTTCTTTGCAACCATATTTATATACACTATGGATCTTCTGTCATTTGGCAGATGTTGTGTATGTCCAGCATGGTTGAACTGAAGCAATTACTGTTCAGCAATTTTTTATGTATTGATTGAGCTGGTTTTGAAAAAAATGAGAAAAAAAGATTTCCAAAGCTAAATACCAACATACTGTATATAAAGCACTTTAAATGCATGCACACACTAATTCCTTCATTTTTATATTATAATAAGAATGAAAATAAGAAAAATAAAAATTCAAAGAAAATAAACTGAACTGCCGAAGAAGAAATATTAGTGAAAACTGGAAAATGATATATGCATGAAAATAAAAATTAGCCATTTAAATGATTATTGCAAAGAATAATATACAACCAACTTTAGAATGCAGTTTTCAGTATTAGATAATTTTGTATAAGAACAATTTAGTGCTGCAAACATATGAACATGTCATGTCTAATGCTTTCTAAAACGTATGCAATGTAGGTGATGGACTACTGTTGTAGTTTTTTCTTCCCATTACTTTTTTTTTGCTGTTTCTAAGTTCATATAGTAATTTGGGCCATATGAAGTAAAAGGTTGAACTGAAAAGTATACCTGCCAAAATACATGGACTAAGCTAATATTTATGATATTGCATATTAAAAAATTACGTGTGATGAAGGAGGTATGCCCTTTAGTTGTCTCAGAGAGATACCATTCATTGGTATAGGAAAAAATGGTAAAAGTTATTTACATGCTGAAAAGAAAAGAAGTTAAAAAAAATCTATGTTTTAGCTGAACAGCCTTCATCATTTGTGTCTATTTGCATATGTAAATATGAAACCCACAATTCTCAGACCTTAGGTTAAATCAGGCCCCTCAAAGAAATTCTTCTAGCTTCTTAAGCTCTTCTTTTAGCTTAAGAGAACCACTACTTAATAATTAGCTAGTATTTCTCTACAGCTACTTTGAATCACAAATAAATTGTGACATGAGCCAGAGAAGATACACATTTTCTCAACAAATATACACCTGCTGTATATTTCGAGAATATTTTAAACATTAAATACTCTTGTTTGATCTTAACCCCAGGAGTGTACATTATCATATCATGCCAAGATCAACAGAGTTTCCTGAGGCTCTTTTTGGAAAAAGGGGATAAGATTACAAAGGATTTACACATTTACACAAATAAAGATCGCTAGCAATTTAGCAAGAGCAGGCCAACTTCAGCCACTCTGTAACCAGAAAATGCTTGTGGAAATCTGAGTTAAAGATCTAAACATATGTCTTTCCACGATCAACATCATGATGCCTGGGCCAGCTCTAAGCAAGTAATTGTACAAAGTTGGGTAGATACAGTATGTTTTCTCAATAATATCCATACTTTTAAATATAGCACTAATGCTTGCCAGAGATCACTTGGGTAAATTAGACTTATTTGGCTACAATATTATCATTGTAGATATAGGAAAAATACATCCAGCACACTGAGGGGGATAATGTATCCACTGCATAGTGCATAGTGCATCAGGTACGATTTCCTTAAGAATATATTAAATTGCTTCGAAATATGCAAATATTAATACTAATAGTCAAAATATTTAAATGCCAACAATTGGAAATGTAGTAACAAAGTCCACCAACCTTTTTTGTCACCAAAATAGAGTGTTTGCTGAGCAGGATTTGACCACTGGAGGGAAGTGTTGTCATTGTGATCCACTCTGCAGGTCAGATTTGCAGTTCCTCCTTCAGTAACTGTCACATTCTGTGTTATGGGAAACTGTCCTTGGCTTGCTGTGAATTAAGAAAGTAAAGTAATATGTGCATTTACTGAGATTATTTGTATAACACAATAGATTTGATAGTTTTACATAACATTTTCAAAGAAGTCTGGGACTGTTTCCTTTTTCATTCTGATTCTAACATACATTACAAAAGTTATATATGTAAAGCTAACAGAAATGGTTTTGAAATTATAAACAGTATATAAAGAAATCTGCTTGAACAGTTGCAAAATGTGTAGAGTAATATCAGCAACATTGGCCCCTGTAAGCTAATGGAAGCAACAGCTGTGATGCAACAGAGTGTAGAGACAACTAAGAGATATTATTAACATAAAAGAGTCTAATCGAGCCTATTCGCCTAACGCATATTTTTCACATTTACAGTTAGGTCTGTAAGTATTTGGATAGTGACATAATTTTCATAATTTTGGCCCTATACGCCATCACAATGGTTTTGAAATGAAGAAATAATTACTTGATTGAAATGTAGGCTTTCAGAATTAATTCAAAGGATAAAACAGAAATATCATATGAGCCATCTAGGAATGATAGCCATTTTTATACATGATTTGATCCATGGTCCCCTCATTTTCAGGGGCTCAAAAATATTTGGACAATTGACTGACAAACATTTCCACAGCCATGTGTGAACAATCCCTCATTATTACATTAATTATTAATTATTAACCAGGTAGAAAGTCTAGAATTGATTCCAGGTGTGGAATTTGCACTTGGAAGCTATCACTGTTAACTCTCAATATGAGGTCCAAAGAGCTGTCCATTTAAGCAAAAACAGGCCATCATTATGCCGAGAAAACAACACAAACCCATCAAAGATATAGCAGACACACCATCTGGTATATTCTTAAAGAGAAAGAACACACTGGTCAGCTCAGCAACACCAGAAGGCCTGGACACCCAAAGAAAACAACTGTGCTGGAAGATTACAATAATTCTTTCCTTGGTGAAGAAAAACAAATTCACAACGTTTAGCCAAACCAAGAACACTCTCTGGGAGGAAGACTTATCATTGCCAAAGTCTACAATCAAGAGAAGACTTCACAAAAGTAAACAGAGAGGGTTTACCACAAGGGTTTGCTAATCCTCAAGCATTGGTAAAACAATCAAGCTTTGCAACAGTTTTCTTTAGACAAATGAAATTAAGATCAATATGTACCAGAATAATGGATACAGAAGAGTATGGAGAAGAGAAAGAATGGCTCATGATCCAATAAATACCACATAATCTGTGAACCATGGTGGAGGCAGTGTTATGCCACGGGTGTGTGTGACTGCCAAAGAAAGTGGGTTACTGGTGTTTATTGATGATTTGACTGCTGACAAAAGTTGCAGGATGGTTTTTGAAGTGTACAGAGCTACACTGTCTGCTCAGATTCAGACAAATGTTGCAAAACTGACAGGACAAAGCTTCACAGTATAGATGGACAATAAGCCAAAATATATTGTGATAGCAAACCATGAGTTTTTCAAGTCAAAGAAGTAGAATATTCTTCAATGACGAGTCAATCAATTGACCTCAACCTGACTGGTGATGCATTTCACTTGATTAGGTTAGGTTAGGTTAGGAGCATGCGCTGATACAGTGCATTGCTGCACTCACCACACGACGAATCAACTCAGGATCCCAGATTAGGACCCGAGTGCAGCCATGCAACGGGTGACACCTCAGCACCACACTAGTTCACATGGAATGGTACCAGAGGTTTTTTTATTTCACTTGCTGAAGACAAAACTGACGGCAAAAAGTCTAACAAACATGTAACCAATGAATGAACTCAAACTCCTCCAAAAACAACAACTGTAAGCCCATAAAAATATAAAAACTAACTCTTTTGCTCTGTATGGTGATACTGAGAGTGTCGTTTATGTACAGTACAGGCCAAAAGTTTGGACACACCTCCTCATTCAATGTGTTTTCTTTATTTTCATGACTGAAGGCATCAAAACTATGAATGAACACATGTGGAGTTATGTACTTAACAAAAAAAGGTGAAATAACTGAAAACACGTTTTATATTCTAGTTTCTTCAAAATAGCCACCCTTTGCTCTGATTACTGCTTTGCACACTCTTGGCATTCTCTCGATGAGCTTCAACAGGTAGTCACCTGAAATGGTTTTCACTTCACAGGTGTGCCTTATCAGGGTTATTTAGTGGAATTTCTTGCTTTATCAATGGGGTTGGGACGAGCAGTTGTGCAGAAGTCAGGTTAGTTGGACGATCATTTATTTTTCAACAGGACAATGACTCCAAACACACCTCCAGGCTGTGTAAGGGCTATTTGACCAAGAAGGAGAGTGATGGAGTGCTGTAAATGGTCATGAAAATAAAGAAAACACATTGAATGAGGAGGTGTGTCCAAACTTTTGGCCTGTACTGTATATATTTGTGCCTCGCCTGACCGGGGTATCTTTTGTTACTTAAGGTCATATTGAAAGTTTTGGGTATGTTTATGTATATGTATGAGGAGTTTGTTGGGACAGGCCATCCTTTCTAGTTAAATGTGTGGATTTGGTGTGTTTTGAGGGATTTTTCTCAACAGACAGCTAAAGGAGACTCTGTTTGGTTGGTGCCATTGCGTACAGTAAACTGTATAACTGTTCAATTAAAATATATCTATATATGTAAATCTTTCTTTTATGGTATTCCATAACTGTTTCCTTTTATTTTCTGTCTTTGCTTAATTACAAGCTTTGGCAAGAGAAGTGCCAGAAGAACCAGGTCTATTGTGCTAACAATGTAGCATTTCTCTCTTTGATTTTGAGGGGAAAAAAAAATCTCCAGGGGTTTTAAGGACAAAAGACTGGCCATCCCCCAGTGGGCTTTCTACCAAACATAAATGTGCTAAAGTAGTTCATCATTGTTAACAGTATGTTTTATAATGGTATACAGTATAATAACCTGCATTTATTCAAATTTTTAGACTTTGTCTAGACATTTGTTTTGTTATGATAATCAGAAGAACTCTGTGATATCATATCAATATAATGATATTGCATTGCTGTTATAATTGACCATGACCAATAATGCTTTATCCTATTGGTTTCAGTCTTACTTGACAGGTAGAAAATTATTTGTTAGTTGTGGTGATTATACTTCAGAAACCCATGATATTTTATATGATGTACCACAAGAACCTATTCTGGGTCCACTGCTCTTTTTGATCTACTAAGTCAGATTATCTGAAAGCACAAGGTGAGCTACCACAGCTATGCAGATGACACATAGCTGCATTTATCAATAGTGCCTGATAACCCTGACGCTCTCTTGGCTCTCTGTGTCTGGCTTGCATTTCTGAATGGATGAGCAGTGACTTTCTCAAACTAAATAAGGAGAAAACAGTAATCTTGGTTATTGACAAAAATGAACAAAGTGAGGATATTTGAAACAAACTTTATCCCTTAGGCTTAAAATTCACATCAGAGGTAATGAATTTAAGGATGACTATTGACTCTGACCTAAATTTTAAATCGCATATTAATCAGATTAATAGGACAGCATTTTTTCACTTAAGAAATATACTGTAGGTAAAGTTAGATGTCTTATAACTTTACAGGAAGATGAAAAATTACTTCATGTTTTTGTTTTCAGTTGACTAGATTACTGTAATGCACTCCTTACTTGTCATAGTTGAGTTGCTTTTATCCTGGGAATGAGAATGGTTGGATATCAAACTAAATTGGGCCCCAAAATCTTTTCAGTGGGAATTAAACTTTTAGGTTCATTGGTTAAGAGGTCATCTTAACCTTTTGTCTTCACCCTTCAACAATGTCTCTGAAACACAAATCTGATGCAAGTGCTGGTGATACAGTAAAGAAGAGAAAAACCATCACCATTGAAAATAAAGTAGAAATAATAAAAAGGTCAGAAAGAGGTGAAACTCCATCATTCATTGGCAGAGCACTTGGTTACAGTTGGTCAACAATAGTATTTATTAAAATAATGTACCTGTTCCAACTTACATACAAATTCAACTTCAGTACACACCTACAGTCACTATCTTGTACATAATCCGGGGACAGCCTGTATAGCTATTTTTTTACCCATATGTAGGAACATTTTAGTGAATTTCATCTTTCGAAAAATAACACAAATTGGCTGTATACAAATCATGTACATAAACTTCTCTCTCTTGAAAACACAATTCCATAAAGTTATTTCTTCACAAAAATTTTATATATGCATTTGCCACACAAAATTGTGTTCTAATATTAAGCATTTTCTTTAAAGTTTAAAAAATACATAGCCTGTCCTGGCATATTTTAATGGAAGTCACTGGCCATGGTCAGTGCTAGTGCTAGGCCAAGCTTTTTAGTGCCTCTCATCAACTGACTATTCGGTAGATAATCCATGCACCTTGGGTTCTCCCACCCCCTTACAATCTGCACCCTAGGCGAGTGCCTAATTCGCCGTAATGGTAGCACCAGCCCTGGCCATGATGTCCAAAAGGAAAACAAAAGCTTAAAAACTTACTGAATATCTCAATTTTTCATGTCATGACAGCTACTGAGCTTTGATCTGTGTCTTAAGATTAAATGCACATTGTAAAATAGATTATACATGTCATTTTCAAACAAAAAAAAACAATATTACGAGTTTCAGCTAATTTTAAAGAAGACCAACTGTGCGTTCTACCTTACTGCTTGTCTTTTTCTACAACGACCTTTCAACCCTGCAAAGGTGCATGGTTTTCTCTAAAATTTCCTGTTACATACTTGTTATCATGTTGATCACTTCCGTATTTATGTATGGACTTCCCTTACAAAGGCCACTGCTATCACAAAAGTAAACAGAAAACAAATCTTTACCTCAAGAAAAATACAAGGTAGAACCAGGAATAAGCAATGATGATTATTTCCAGATCCCTTTTGCTGTCACGAACATGCAATGGAAACTCAGAGGGCATGCTTACTTATATTGAAACTTTTGCCACTTCAGAGTGGTATTCTGTAAATTGTTAGGGTTTTGTTTTCCATTTTAGCCCCATGCCTCCATGGCTTCCATTATAAAATGCTAGGACAGGCACTGTATTTTTTTAAATTTGTAGAAAACACTTAAGTTTAGAACACAATTTCCCAATACAATGCACATACACCATGTATATTAAGAAATAACTTTGACTTGAAAAATACAAAGTTATCCTTAAACCAGATTCAATGATACTGTGGATCACCAGCTGTCAATAATCACTTAGTAGCATAACATCTACTGTACATTATGTTTTACCAAAATACTGCATGTATATACGTGAAAAATACATTAAAATCTACTGTTGCATGATACATGTTTCAAAGCCACAGCCAGTGATCCATATTAACTAATTGCACTTGAAAATATCAACGAGGCAAGAATACTAATGCAGAAAAGTGGTGTGCCTTATCTGCTGTTTTTGTCTGAAAGAAAAGTTAGTTTGAGCAGTCCATAATGCTACAGTGGAAAAGTAAATATAATGATGAGCTGCTACGGTGGCAAAGGAAAATGTTAGTTAAGAGTCAAACTGATGTTACTAAGTCAACTTTTACTGTGACAAAGATGAAGCAAAATGTGAAGTTAAAACTATTGGAGCAGCAGGCAAACTGGCAGAATTTAATGTGAACTAGACTGTATGTTGTCAGCTGCAGTGACATTTGTAAAGGTCTTTTCCAGTTTTACTGTTCTTGCACACTGAAATGATCTGCGCCAAGGCTGGATTTGAAAGGATATGTCCCAGATATAATGTAGTGCAATGATGGAGCAAAAACTGAGCACTGAGTTGAGAGAGAGTGAGAGACAGAGGCAAGCAGTGCACAGGAGGAGAGAGAACATTTAGAGCGTTCATATTTTTATGAGGTGTTCTCACTGGCTGTAACAGCAGAGAAGATAAAATTCAATAGAAGTCTGAACATTGGCAAGCAACTTGACTTTAACAAAATCATATGGACTTCCTATATAAAGGTTAGGCGGAATTGTCACTTTAGTGTACTATTTCTATTTTCTACGGAGGCTATGAAAGGCAAAATACTAATGCAAGCAATAATAAAAAAATTAAAACAAAAAATAAAAATACAATTAAATACAATAAAAATAGACTACGCTCACAACTTGCAGTTCTTGTTGCCGATTGATGCGTTTTTTTTTTTCTTTTTTTTTGCGGTGGGACGTTGGATAATACAGAATGTTCGATAAGCGAAGGTTGAATAAGCGAGACTCTACTGTACTTCAGGAAGTCCTATTCAATTAACCAGATATTCACCCAAACTTTTAATTTTTTTAACTATTTTGGAACTTTTAAATTAAGTAAAGCATAGAGATGTTTAAAGATTATACCATTTATCTGTTCTCTGATTGATGTAATTAAAATGGTTTCTAACTATGTTACTTAAATGAACCTAACTTGTAAAAGGTGCTGTTAAGATTAATCAGTCTGCCAAGCTGCACTAAACAGCCTGGTATAAATAAAGGACATCCATCTTTGGATCCATTTATTTGTTTTCCCTAACAGAAGAAAACCTGATTAAAATGTGCTTTAATTAACTATGAGCTTTACAAGATTTAATTTCCAGAAAAGGTTTGTACATCAAAATGTATATGACTTTGAAAAAAACTGCAAACTATCAGATGCACTGTTTGGAGTACTGTATTCATTTTAAGATTTACATAGTAATAATTAACCTGGTTAATCAGAGTGCAGTCTTGTACAACCAGAATCTATTTAAGCATACTGTAAATACCGAGGCTATTTACATTTCAGTATACTGTACTTGCACTGATTTATCGCAAAACCATGTGTCATGGATCAGTAATATTTATTTAGCATAAACTATGTCTATAAAATGTGATATTAGCAAAGAGACAAATTATTTTGGAACTACTAAAAATGGAATTTCCATTAATTTTCTTTAACAGAATTATTCCTAAGAACACAATTTTTTGGCTCTGTTAATGCACTGTTTTATGAAACGGTATTTGAAACACAAGTTAAAGAATGTGAAGTTTATTCAGGAATTGAAAAACAGAAATAAAAACTCCTCACATTGATACATCTTATCATATTTCTTGTATTCTCTTGTGCATTTTGCAGTAGGTTGACTGGTAATTGTAAATTGGCCAATTATGTGTACTTGCATTTCTAGTCCACAATAATTTGCAGATCATCGTAGATCAGTTCCTTCTTTGAGGTCTGTTCTGCCAGTAAGTCATTGGATGCTCATTCACACTGGCTTCTAGTTAAGTGTCCCAAAAAGGTGGACTCTGACATTAAAGTAATTCAACAGTAGATCAAGAACATGTGGATCTTAGTATCCTCTGTGATTATAAAGACAGACAAAGGTTACAGCAGAAGGGTTTTTACAGTCGTTTTGATCCTCTTTGTATTGCTTCAAGATCTTCTATGAAAATCCATGTGGAACTGGTTTTCAACATTTTCTCCATGCTAACAGATTCCATACACAGGTATCTTTAATTTTTTTTCAGTTCCTTCTGATGATCAGCTAGTGGATTGTAATGTCTGAAAGATCCAAGACACAAACTGACATAGAGACCATTGTTACAAGCAGGTTGTTTAGCATATGGATGAAGCAGGAATGAGATGCAGTCACTGTTACTGAGACTGAGCAGTCTTGTTTAGGATCTAATCTTCACACACCTCAGGGAAAAGGTGGCCTAAAAGTAGTGTATGTTATGTCCTTCTGACTAGATGACTGCTTTCTGAGTGATCTATTTCCTTGCAATTGCAATAAAAAAAATTCAAAATCTGAGATGGAAGAGACATAACCATCTGCAAGGAAGGAGTAGAAAATTTCAGCTTGAATGGTATTCTCCTCCTGCAGTAGTGCACTGAATAAAGATTGCCTATCACTAACACAGTGTTCCAACAGAACTTTGAGCAAAAAAGCATAAGATATATATTCTGTTGTGGGAAAATGTAAAATTATTAACTTCAAAATATTTAAATTAAATTTTAATAATTTTACTCAAGCGAACCAGGTTGAACTGAATTTGCAGGACTTACAGGCTTTGCAAGCATCCTTTTGTATTGTACTAGTAATTTATGCATTTGCTCCATTCAGCTTCTTTTTCAATTACTTTGCTATTTGGGAATGGGAAATAAGCACATACTATAGAACCTGTTTTAATTAATATATAACCTGCAACCGGATGAATGCTGTAGGACTAGGAATTACCAAATTAGTTTACAACTTGAGAAAGTAAGGGCTGTGGAGATACTTAAAAGATCAAATTTATTTCATTTATCATCAGGAAAGGATGGCCAATAAAATGTGTGCAATACCACATGTCCCGAAACCACATGTGTGCATTTTATCTTAAACTAGCCATCCCCATGGCTATAGCAGTGAAATAGGACAGTGAGGAGGGCCCTGCCTGGCTCCCCACTCCTGACGTCATGTTTCCTCTTCCCCTTGGCCCACAGCCTCTGTCTTGGATTAGTGCAAATATATCGCTCCTGCAAGCGAACTATGATTCTTAGCGCGATGTGAGAAATTACAAAATCAATCGGAATGTTCAAGCAAATTAAAGAAAAAAACCCAATCTAAATCTGTTAAGTATTCTCTGGTTCACTAGCTAAGCAGTGGTAAGGTATGGCCTGAGGTTGGTGCACGAGTGAGGAGGGCTCTGACCCCCTCCCCTCGACCCACTGCGTGTCTCTCGGATTTGTACAAATAAATCATTACTGCAAGCAAACTATGATACATAGCGCAATGAGAGAAGTCGCAAAATCAACCGGAATGTTCAAGCAAATTATAGAAAAAAACCCAATCTAAGTCCATTAAGCAGTTCTCTCATGAAAAGCGGACAGACATACAGACAGACAGATGTTGGATTTTATATATATATAGAGATAAGTGACCAAAAGAGGAAAAAAGAAAAGGAAGAAATACAATGACAAAAGGGTGATATCAGATCCAGAGACACAAGATTATCTGATCTGGACATCAGAAAAGTAACTGCGAACAATGCCCTTTGTAAAAAGACTACCAGAATACAGTATTCTCACTCATCATCTACTCCTCGATGCTTCTAATTTTCAGTGAACTTTTCTAAGACTGTTTAGATCCAGACTTTACTATCTATTTAATTTTCTATTATATTTTCTAGTTGGTATTGTTACATGCGGTGGGCTGGCACCCTGCCTGGGGTTTGTTTCCTGCCTTGCGCCCTCTGTTGGCTGGGATTGGCTCCAGCAGACCTCCCCGTGACCCTGTAGTTAGGATATAGCGGGTTTGATAATGTAAGGATGGATGGATATTGTTACACATTATTAAATACCACAATGCTTTTATATTTTATATACATTGTCTGTTATCTGGAGTGGCTGAAATAATAAATGGATACCATGTGTGAGTCTGATGCTACTTTTCTCATTCACAGAGTTTATCAAGGCCATTGAGGTCACTCCTCAATAATTAGAAAAACTGTGGTAAAAGCAAGACATAGTTTTGTTAGTAAGTACCATATAACCAGAAGAGTTGTGCTTTTCTGTGTGTCACAATGACACCCACATGTTTGTTAAAGCTGGTGATAATGAATCGCTATACAGTATTTAGAATCTTATGTGGACTATTGTGAAGTGACTAGCAATTGACATCTCTTGAGACTTGGATGGGATTGCTATTTGTATGTTAATGTGTGTGCATGTTAATCTTCAAGGCCAAGAGTACTCAATGAGCATTCCTGTAAGTCTCATAAATTTCACAATAATACAACATCACGGCAATGTCCACAATCTAAGCACTGGCACTTGGAAGACTTCAACATCAAGATGTCTACGTCATTTAAGCTTTGCAAGGAACACATGTTTGCTGGGCTGATCATAAGGTTATCCATTCAGTCATTTCCATTATACTGGCTCTCAAACAAACAGCTGCAGAAGAAGGGACTCATGGGCATTATCAATGGTAAATCAACAGTGCCTCACTGAACAACTGTGAAGCTTTGGTGAAAAACACCGGGAACGAGTCAGTAGTACTTGGCATTCCCTGAAGCTTAACATCAGAAAGAAGTAACATTTGGGTTCTTTACCAGTAAACATCAAGACTAGTTTGATAAAAGTTTTTCTTTGTGTACATTTTTCTTGTGAATAACATCTCATTTCTGCTGCTTAGTAATTGCCAGGCTTTCCTTGGCATCTGATCCACTGCTGCTAACTCTGTGTAAATATAATTTGAATGGTATGAAAACTTGCAAATCTCCCTTCTCTTCATCTGTACTGGCTATCTTGCACAACATACCCTGTATTCTTCACTGGAGGAAATGTCACAGACGATGGGGGAAATGGAGGTGCAGCAACAAAGTTCAGGGCTTGTCTGACATTTGTTAATCATCACCCTCTTTGATCCTGCATCCATGGATGCAAATTAGATCTTGACAATTTTCTCACCTGATGCTCACTGGAATCCAAGTATGAGTAGACTCTACCTGTTTCTGAGTATCCCTTTCAACAGCACCGTCGATTACCACCTACTTTTCACAGACATGGAATGATTCCATGTAATCTTTGCCTGGTGATCCGTGTATCTCAGGTGACCAGTGAGCGGGTCTCAGTCAGGATGCCACTTGTTAATGCTAGATCACTAACAAATAAGATGTTCATTTTGAAGGATTTTTTTTTGGCTGAGCATTGGCAAGTTAAGCCTTTTTCATAACTTGTCCCCACATACTATATATAAATTCTTTAGGTTTCCAAAGCTACTGGCTGAGGTGGAGGGTTTTTGTTTTTTTTTCAAAAAGGGTTTCCACTGCCAGCTTTTAATGACAGATTCTTATTCCAGTTTTGAATTGCAACTGCTTCAAATGAACAAATGTTACTCTGTACTGTGTGCAGTGGTTTATTGACCAGGTAAATTTAATAAGAACTTTATTCAACAACTTTCTGAATTCTTGGTTGAAATTATGCCAAACTATGATGGGTTTTTAATGCTTTGGAATTTTAATATTCATGTCTGTTTTCTGACAAAACCTCTAGTTATGCTTATTGTAACCGAGACCCTTCTCTCATCACAAGCTTTAAAACCATGTGCCCCTGCTTGCTCAGGCCTATGCTTTAGGAAGGCCCCTTACTCACCTTAGTGCTGAGGACATTGTTATTTTGTTTAATTCCACTTGTTCCAATATTTTACACTCTATTGCTCCGCTGAAAGCTAAAACTAAATCTAAGCCATGTTTAAATTATGCTGTCAAGGCCCTTAGACAAGTGGAGGGCAGGTGGCAAAAATATATGCTTCAGGTGTCATATGATGTCTTTAGGTTTTGCTTGTTAAATTACCGGAATGCTATCAGCAATGCTAGAACTAATTACTTTTCAGATATTGTTACTAATAATCATCAACAAGGAGATTTTTTTTTGAAATCGTTAATTCTGTTATTCTTCCATGCTTTAATGCATCCCTCTCAACCTGTGAAAACCTCCATAGTTTCCTTGTAGATAATGCTGCTATTATCAGAGCTCACATTATTACACTACCTGCTCATGATCTGTCTGTCCCTTTGACCTACTCTGCTATCCTGAATCAGTCTGAGCCCCTGTCTCTTGACACACTAGTAGAAATAGTTGGTCTATTGAAACCTACAAAATTTCCTTTTTTATAATACCCTTCTCACCTTTTTAAGCAGGCATTTGACATTGTTGGACCTAGTACTTGTCAATACCTGTTTTGCTGTTTTGTGGCTGTTTTGCTGTTGTGTGGCCTTTGATTAAAAAGCCAAATCTGGATCCTACAGTTCTTTTAAACTTTGGGCGCATATCTACGTTGTCATTTTTTTGTAAAATCATGGAAAAAGTTGTTCATTTCCAGACATTTTTGAAGAGAAATGGCATTGATGAAATATTCCATTCTGCCTTTAAAGCCCAGCACAGAACTAAATCTGTCTCTTTTAAAGGTATTTAATGACCTCGTATTAATAGCTGATTCTGAGGATTGTGCACTCCTCATGCTCTTACACTTTACTGCAGCGTTTAACAGTCTGGACCATGACATCCTTATTTCCCATCTTGAGCAAGGTACTGGTATTCAAGATACTGGTCTTGCTTGGTTCAGGCCATATCTAACAGGCTGAAGTTTCTAAGTATACCTTGGGGACTGTTTCTCTTCTTCTGTCCCTTTTCATTTGTGGAGTCAACCCTAAGGGTCCATTCTGGGTCCCGTGTTATTCTTATTTGACTTGCTTCCTTTAAGGTCTATCTTTTAAAAATACTGTATGGTATCCCTTTCCACTGTTATGCTGATGCCATGCAAATCTATTTTACCTTTTAAAATGGATCTCTCCCTTACAAAAGCCTATTAATCTGTCCACTAAATCATGCTGTGGAAAATGCCTCTGAAGTAAAGATGTCTACTAAATGTTTGTCATCATTCCTTTTTCCATAATAATATGCAAGCAATGATTCTCAGCAAAGGATCAACCTTGGGCCATTTTTGAAGTTAAGACTGGGGTCAAACAGAAATGCATCAAGGCCCCCAAGTTCTTCTTGATTTTTGAGCCACAACGCTCCATCTAATTAACAAAAGGCTTCTGACGGAAGTGGAGGGAATATACTCAGTGGATTGGAAGCTGTTCAGCTACAGCCAACTATTACCAGTCATGGCTTTGCCTGGGCTTTATTTTTATTTTCTCTTTTCTATTATTTTCTTTGTAAAATTGTTTTATTTTTGTTAATGAAATTGCATTTTTATAACTTCTTTTATTATGATTTTTTTTGTTCATTTTCTTGTGTTAAATCAGTTTTGAAAGTGTTCTTTCTCTAACTTTTTTCTTTTCACTCTTTATTTGGAGCTCAAGAAAGCGGGGCCTCCATGCACTGCTAATGTGCAACTAATAAGCTATTACCAGAAGATCCCCAATCTGCAGATAATCAGACAATCAGGTAATCCAGTGCCAGATATAACTCTAGCATTTTCTGTAGCTAGGAAGCTGTCAGTCACAGAAGACTGACATAAAAGAAGAGATCCACAATTGCCTCAAATGTGCAAGTACTGCCTTTGGTCAACATTCCAATATTAAAAACAGAACCAATTTAATGTTTCAACAAGCAGTAGTAATTCTCAACCTTTGCTCGAGAGATGAAACATGGACAACCTACAGGAGGCATATCAAGTTGCTGGAACATTACTACCTATAGTGTACAAGATTCTTTAAGTATGGTGTGAAGACACATAAATAAACTACAGAATACTTTCCAAAAGCAAATAAATTCTCTTAGCTCAAGAAAGGTAAATGTGCAATTGAAAGTGCTTCATGGACATCTTTGAAGTGCAGCATTAACACTGTGCCAACTCGGATGGAAGAAGAGTCTGTATTAAGGCTTGCAGTTTGGATAAATTAGATGACTAAGATTGAAGCGCTTGTTGGTTTAAATGACCTGTTCTTACCAAATTTGTTATAATGTTTTAACAACAACAAATTTGTGCTATTGTCTGAATCAACAACCCAGGACATCCTTTACCTGTCAGAAACATTTGTCTAAACTTTTGCAGAGAGAGCATAAATTCCGAATAGGTCTCATTAACCATCTCAGGACTCACAAGTAAATTCTTCTTATTCTTGGGAGCAACTCATTAGCGACTAAGAGGGGTTGGCAATGATGATGAATGCTTGTTAGTTAATTAATAGTGAAGAATCATTACCATCTGTTACTGACCCTTTCTCACTTTGTTTTTGGTCTCTGTGGCTTGCTAGACCATCAGATGATCCAGCTAATTTTGCCAAGCTACTATTTCTGGCTATGGAATGAAATGCCAGCATGACTGGGAATTTTAAACATAAATATTCTTTATTTTTATTTCCTCCAATATAATTTGGCTATATAATTTATTACCAAGTATTCCACATCATGGTACTGACTACATTTAGTCAAGTAGATATTTGTGCTTACTGTATGAATTCATGACTATGACAAATTCAAGGCGTAAAAGCTGTGGGGAAAAGCAATGTTTGTTATATTAAGAATAATCTGCTATTACCATTTTAAAGCATAAGGCATAATTTTCCGGACCATAAGTGCAATAGTCATTTAATTTCAATTATCATTATTTCCTCCCTAAATAAAGATGTGAAACCAATATTCTCTGCTGCACTAAAGTACAGACAGTATTTATATATACTGCTATTATTTTTTCCTTTGACATGTACTCACCATACTAAGTGCAGTACTTTACTAGCCTAGCAAAGATTGTTACTCTCAGTCATCTGTTGATTTTGCATTGTTTTGTCATGTTAAACATCTGGACTCGGAGGAGTGGGTGATTTGTACACTAATTCTTTGTAGAAAACTAATTATATATGTAACAGTGTTGGCATATTTTATTTCAATTCTTACTGACAAATGACCTGAGAAACATACAGTTGTCATTTCTTTTTGTTTAATTTGTAAATATTTGTTTTAAGGGCCATTGTCTACAAAATGGTGAACGGCTGGGGCCCTTGCCCAGTCAGGATGCCCTTCAGATGGAAGGACCGGGGAAGAGGACATGTTCACAGCAATACCCACTTGGATTGCATCAGGGCCATGGCCTCGGACCTTGACCGTGTCGGAGCACTGGACTGCAGCACTTCCGCCACACCCGGAAGTGCGGCCAGGTGAGGTTCCAGGTGCACCTGGAGTTCTTCCAGGTGCCCATGCAGCACGTCCACCACAATAGGTAGTGCTGCCGGAGGAACGTCAGGGAGCACCTGGAGTGCTTCTGGGTGCAGTATAAAGGAGGCCACCTCACTCCATTCAGGGGGTCCAGAGTCGGGAGGTAGAGGACAACGCTTACATAGAGAGAAGCAGATGCGGCAATGAGAAAGAGAAACAGTGAGAGAGAGAGAGAGAAAGTTGGCTGGTGACTTGTGCACGGTGTGCTGGTGTGTCTCTGAGCCTGACTCTGTCGGGGTTGACTTCCACAACACATAGAGATACTACATGTTATTATTAATTTCTTTAATTCTATAAAGAATATTATTAAGAATGTGCAACTAATAACAAGAACCTTACATGTTATTTCTTGTGTTTGATAGAATATACTGAATATACTGTTGTCACACACGTACGCATGGGAGGCAGCTAAAGGGCTTGAGTAAGGGCAGTTCTGAAGCATGCTGGGATGTGGCAGAGTGCACTGACTCTTTTTCTCCCTTTCCTGTGGACCATTCACGGGAGATCCCACCTGGTTCTCTTGACGTCACTTCCGGGACCGAGCCTATGGAAGAAGACCTTGCTGGCCCCAGCCCCTGTGATGTTACGTCCGGACTTGAAGCAATGGCTGAAGACCATGAGCCCGATCCCTATGATCTTTTTCATGACTCATATGTCTCATTATTGTGACACTGTATATGTATATGTGTGTATATGAATATGAATATATACTCTCTATATAAAAAATCCTAAACTTATAAAGTGCAACAATTTTGTTCAACGATTTTATGTCACTTTTTTTTCATGCTTTAAATGGGGCTTATTTTAAAACCTACATATATGTTTGGTATCATTCTTTTCAGGATTTATTGAACTATAATGTGAAGTTTTTAGATTTCCAGATTCTTATTCTGTTTTTAAACTATAAACTAAAACATATCAAGAACTCATGTCCCGCGAGACGAAACTTAACCAAGAGATTTAACCACGCCCGGGGCTGGAAATAAAAGGCAAACAGTAGGACAGCTGCTGTACAGGCTTTCAACTGTTTGAAGTGCCACGCAAGATGCAGATCATGCGGCACAGCAGCAGCAGCAAGCTAGCAACTGATCAAGCAAAGAGGAAGTAAAAAAAAAATGTGTATTTGTTTTCCATTGTATCACAGTTTAAGAGGGGCTTTCCGAGGAGCGACCGCGTCTCCTTGGGGTGCGTTCAGCCCCCCTCTTCACAATGCGAGTGGCAGACTGGCCGCAACTGGGGGTTGGGCGCCGAAGGTGCCAGGGGGTTTGCCCCCCTAGTGTGTGTGTGTGTATATACATAAGTCAATGTGAAAAGCGAGTGTCTGAGAGTCATATGGAAGTGTATCAGGGCCACAGAGAAGAAAAAAAAAATAGGGACAAAGTGAAGAAAAAAATGGCCTATGCCGAGATTAAAGTCGAAATGTCAGTCTCAAAATTTCCACTTTAATCTCATAGTTTATTTTGTTGGTAAAGTAGAACATTGTAAACTTCATCTTAATTTACTAGTTTCTCACATCTCATTGTAACTAAAGTAGCATGTTAAATGCTTTGCATACTATATGTTCCCTGACCCAGTTTTTAATTGCCAGATCCTTCTTAAACAGGCTTTCTCTTACACCAACATGAATGTACAGGCAGTGATCGCCACAGAGAATACATTATGTTGTGCAATATTACAGTTGTAGTGCATGCTTACAGTAAGGTAATTGTAATTATAAATACAAACAGTTCTACTTGTAGCACTTGATGGACTGATTGAGTACGTTTATAGCTCTAAGGATGAAACTGTTTCTGGGTCACGATGTCTGTACAAGAAAGGCTTTGAAGCGATTGCCAGATGGGAGGAAGTTCAAATAGATTCTGGCATGCAGATGCTGGTGGCTTTCATGAGGCAGTGTGTGTTATAAATGTTCTCAAGGGCTGGAAGCTGTATCCTCTGCTGTAAGCTGTAATTCCTTGCACTCTCAACACAACCTATGCAGCTGTGATACCAGACACAAATACAATAAACAATAAATTAAAATACTCTCTTTGGTGCACTGAGAATAACAACGCTAAAGCAGCTGTGGTATTTGGAATAGTTTGGCCTTTCCATGTACCATTATATTGTTACAGAATGGTTACAGTTAAGTGTCTTAAATTAGTAAACAATATGCAATTAATTTTAGTGTATCTGATCCAGACTGCGTCAAGGATGTAAATCTAAAAAAGACCACAAAAACAGTAGCACTGCTTTGATGCTGGGTGCAAAACAGAACAGAAAATACATACTACTAGTGTGAGGCTACCATGAAAATGTGTGTGGCCTTACTCCAAGTTTAGGTTTTTTACAAATCGAAATGAGCGTGGAAATGGGGGTACACAACATTTTTTGTGCATGCATACCATTATACATGAGGCCACAGATTTTTGAAAGGAAGAGATTTTTAGATGTTTTCATATATTGTTGAGATGATGTGTCTTCAGGACTGATCAGTATATCTTCTGGAAAGAGCTGGTTGGGAGATGTGGAAAATTGGGAAGGTTTCTTTTATCAAAATTTCTGATTTGAAAGTAGTAGAAAAATTGTGCTGCTGAGAAGTTGATTTTGAACTGCAATTGTTCACAAGAATTTTAAAACATTATCTACTATATACAATTCTCTAAGTATTTTAATCCAAGAAGTTTTCCAAAGATTAAATACTGCTTAAATTAGAGAGGGTTGAAAAAGGTGATTATCATGTAGAGGAGCAACACATTAAAGCTTCTCTGCCTTGAAGTACATCCTGCATTAGTTCCATATTCTATCTGATTGATGGACAATTGGATTGTTGGTATATTGACAACAATTAGTATTTACTGTGGCACAAAGCAGGGCATATAAAGAAGTACAGAAAGATTTCCACTGCAGATCAGGCTTGTGTAAATTCATTAATATGTGTCAGTTTCCAGGGGCCTCATGTATAAATGGTGCATACTCACAAAAATGTTGCGAATGTCTGTTTCCACACTTACATCGCGATGTATAAAAACTAAACTTGGCGTAAAGCCCCGCACATTTTCATGCCAACTCAGTCCCTTACATATGCAATTTCTCTGCTCTGTTTTGCAAACTGGCGGCACCCAGCGTCAAAGCAGTGCTAATGTTTCAGTGTGGTTTCCTTTTCTTTTTAAGTTTCATATCTCTGACAAGGCTTTATCAAATACACTGAAATTAACTGCATATCGTTTATTAGTTTAAGGCATCTAATTGTAATCAGCCCATAACTATATAATGGTGTATGGAATGGCCAAACTATTCCAAATACCATCGCTGCTTTAGCATTGTCACTCTCAGTACACCACTCAGAGTATTTAACCCACTGTATCTGAGTATGGAATCACAATTTATAAGTACAATCACCTCACTGTAAGCTTGCACTACAGTTATAATATTGCACAACCTGAGACACTTTATAAAGTGCATATTTACGTACGATGACAACTAGCATCTAAGTTGATTAAGATTTCCAGGTGCTATCTTCTTAGAGCTCTTGATATAATTTTGAAGATGAAATGCATTAAAGTATGTGTATTACATTTTACAGATACATTTTTAACTTCATTTAAATAATGTACAGTATATTGTTAATAATTAAACATGTGAGGACATGGTGGCGCAGGGGTGGTGCTTGCTAGGATTGGCGTGACCCTGGATGGATAGATGGATGAAATAATTAAACATGTACTACAAAGATATTTCAATGTTCCATAAAAGGTTTGAAGAATCGGCACTCTAAGCTTACAGATAGCTTGACATCTATTACAGAGCTGATTGTGTGTCAATTGGTTACTTGAAGAAAGAAAAGGAAGGACAGGAATTGGGGGTTAGTACGTTTGAGAGACAGTACTGCTGCTATAAAGTATTTCATAGAAGGTTGCGCATGGTGCAGCAAACGTCTTGTGGGAGGCAGGAACAATCTCTGGACGGGGTGCCAAATCGTCGCTATCACTGCACCACCGTGTCTCCATGTTTAATACATGCTTTAATTCCTATAATTATGAAAATATCAAGCACACATCTTAGTATTTAAATTATTCGGAGAGCTGTAATATCATGAATGTAATGAATTCTGTGTCCTGTTGGCGGAAGAGAAAGCCTGTTTAAGAAGAACATAGTGATTCACATACATAGAGTACATAGAAGAACACAAAGAATAGGAAGCATTTAATGTGCTACTTTAGTTACGATGGGATTTGAGAAACTAGTAAATTAAACAATTTTAAGATGAAGTTTATGATGTTCTACTTTAATGACAAAATAAACTATGTGATTAAAGTGGAAAGTTCAAGATTAAAGTTGACATTTGGACAATTTTTTCCACTGTGTCCCTATTTTGTTTTTCTTTTTTCTGTACCATAATATGCTTCCATATGACACTCAGGCAGTGGGCTACGACTCACCTTTTCATGGCGACTTTGATATCTGACCACTTGCAATGTGTGACTTTCTGAACTTGAACTTCGAGTTTCTCCACCACTCTGTCATTTGATCAACTTACAATTGTTGTTTATATCACTGCTTAAACCAACAAATAGTACATTTTTTTCTAGCCTCTACTTGGTATTCGCTGAAATTCTTCTATTTTCCCCTGTGCTTTTGCCATTGTCTTTTCACATAAAGTACTATTTATATTGATTTGCATATTCAAAGAGACATAATTCTGGGAGGAGTCAGTGTGGACCAGCAGGCACGTGCACAAGCATTACTTTTCACGCTGACAGGATTTATGTAATGGAAGAATGTGGAAGTTGGCAAACGAACACAGATTTATGCATCTGGATTTTTTTGTGCATACGCACATTTCCACTTTTGTCCGTACACCATGTTTTAGTGTAAATTCTACGCACAGTGTTATGCATGAGGTCCCAGGCCGTTATAGCTTCTATATTTGCCACCCAGTAATAAAACTGAAAGTTAAGTAGTGCCATGCCACCTTCTGCTTTAGGTTTTTAAAGTTGCCTTTTGAATGTGTGCACTTCTCAAATTCCAGATATATGAGGTTATAATTGAGTCTAGTTTCTTAAAGAACAATTTGCTAATGTTTAGAGGGGAACTCTGAAATAGAATATTGCAGAAGGATGTCAGTCAGTCAGTCATTCTCTAACCCGCTATATCCCAACACAGGGTTCATCTTGAAAATATTGATTCTGCCTGTTAATGTGAGATGGAGAGTAGACCATCTGTTCACATCTTGTTTGATTTTTTCCAAGCTGATAGGAAATTTGCATTGATAAAGAGCTTTATATTTATTTGTGATTTTTACCCAAAGATATTTAGACTATTCTGATAAAATGACTGGACAGATATCCAATCTAGTATGGTGTGCTAGAGTTCACTGAAAAAAGCATAGTTTTATTAAAATTGACTTTAAATCAAGATATCTTTTGAAAATCTGCTAGTGCATTAAGGACTACTTGTAATGCTAAAGATGTTTGTGAGTCTGATATATACAGTATCATATCATCAGCTTATAATGATATTTTTTTTTCCCAAGTCCTACTCTGATAATCCACTTTATCTTCAATACATTTTGAAACTAAATGACCAATGTCTCAAAAAGCAATGGTGATATTGGGCACCATTGTTGACTACCACATACTAGTATGAAATAGTTTGAGATCATGTTGTTAATACAGCCTGAGGCTTCTGGACTGGTATAAAGTAATTTTGTCCATGCAAATATATTTGGGCCAAATCCGAATTTGCGCAATGTCACCATAGGAACTCCCACTTGACTCAGTGGTCTTCCTAAATAAAGTAGTCAGTTGTCTTCCTAAATAAAGAAAATATGATGAGGAAGAAACTATACAAAACAAAGTAAAATGAATCCCAAATTATTTACGAAGAAAAAAGTTAGTGTATATAAAAAAATGCACCACAAACCCTTAGACTTGGCTATACCAAACTCACTTTTCCCACAACTAAGTCACAAAAGATGACTCCTAGAGGCAGGAAGTGCCTTTATATCAAGTAGAGAAACTTTCAGCCAATCCTCCATTCTGCTGCTCTTCTTACTTCTGTATGTGCATAATAAATAGTACAGCAGCTTCACGTGCACGCGAGCGAGCACAAGAGCACCGTTGACATGCTGCAACCAGACAAGCCCACTCCTTCTCTGGAGTAAGTTACATTTTTATAACTTTTTCTCAGGATCCCCTTTTCAAAACAAATGCATGCATGCATGAACTACATGCTCAATACTTCTTACTTTGTTAACAGCAGGTGGCTAAGGAGATGCTTGCCTTTTTGACTGGGCATGTGTGTCTTTCAGTAGGCCCATCCTGGATGTGTGCCTACCCAGCTGCTGGCATCACACAGCGCAGTCCTGCCAAGGCGAAAATTAAAATGTTTGTGGAAGCGCACAGCGCATTTTGACAGATTAAAAAGGTAAGTGTTTTTTTTAACTACATGCAAGTCGTTTTTACACTGCTCTTAGAACTTTTCCTTTCAATTGGTAATGCCTGGCAGGCGGATTAACACACAAAGTAGCCTGTAGCGATGTATACATCTGAGCCAACTTCACAGTGTGAAAAGGGAAGAAACAGCTTGTTGGGGGATGGCAATAGGGTGTTAGCAGGCATCCTCATTATGGCTTTGTGGCTGAAGAACAAAACACATGGTATAAACATGGCTACTGTATAGAAAATGTACTGCTGCTGCCTTTGTAATTTTTTCATTGTATTGCATTATACTAGAGTGATTCCATATATATTTGAGAAGTCTTCATACAGTGCCCGGTGTGTCTGAGTGTGAAAATTGTTAATGAAAAGTAGAAATTAATTACTTCATATAAGGATACAAAAATAATTTACAAATTTCTACCAGGCTGTCCTAGTGGTTAATATGTGCCCAAACGAGAGAAAAATGGGTTATGATGTGCAGGATTATTGTCATTATTGTATCATTTTCATCCATCCATCCACCCAGTTTTTTAATCCGCTTATGCAGGACACGGTCAGAGGGAGGCTGGAGCCTATCCCAGCAAACACCTGGACAGGTGCCAGTTCATCGCAGAGTTCACAAACACACAAAGACAATAGGGCTAATTTAATAACATCAGTTCATCTAACCTACATGTCTTTGGACTAGGGAAGGAAACTGGAGCATCTGGAGGAAACTGACTGACTGCTTTCAATCAACTTGTGATGTTTTGTTGTAGGTGACATCAGGGGTGGGCTTCACTAAGTAGTACTTTGCCCTTTCTGTAAAGCGGTTGCTTATGAAGGGTTTTGGGAAATGCAATAAAAAGTAGCTTGTACTTTAAGTCCATGCATCATAAATTTGCCCATTAATCACTAAGATAAATTGTTTTCAGGATAAAATACGCTTGTTCTTTAGACAACTGGACAATAATCACCGAAAAGTGTAATGAAGATTATCACAGAGAAGTTTGTGGTGTTTGGTAATGCTATAATGATTATTAAAGTCATGATTATTAAAAAATTTTGAGTTACAACTGAGAAATACCTCACCATATTATGAGTGTGAATAAATGTCTACTGAGAAGATAATGTGAAAGGCCCTAATTACTTTTAATTGCTCAAAAACATGTTCAGTTGTTCTTTTATTATCATTAAGTTTTCAATAAATCATGTGCTATAAAATTAGGTAATGGGTTTGTTTCATTGTGGTATAGCTGTATTGCATAATCTCCATTTTCTGAATGTTTTTTAATCATGCATGTACATGACACACCACAGAAAGTTTATAATGGTTATTGTTGATTGGCACAGTGAAGTTAGAATCAGTCTCTTTCAAAAATGTAATGCTTTAATAAAAACGCTATGTAGTCCAATCAGTTCACATTTATTGAATTCTTATGTGCACACTTCACCATGGGCGGCACAGTGACGCAGTGGTAGCACTGCTGCCTCACAGTAAGGAGACCTAGGTTCATTTCCCAGGTCCTCCCTGCGTGGAGTTTGCATGTTCTCCCAGTGTCTGCGTAGGTTTCCTCCAGGCACTCCAGTTTCCTCCCACAGTCCAAAGACATGCAGGTTAGGTGCATTGGCGATTCTAAAATTGTCCTTAGTGTGTGTGTGTGTGTGTGTGTGCACTCTGCGGTGGGCTGGTGCCCTGTCTGGGGTTTGTTTCCTGCCTTGTGCCCTGTGTTGGCTGGGATTGGCTCCAGCAGACCCCCGTGACCCTGTAGTTAGGATATAGTGGGTGTGGATAATGGACGGATGAACACCTCACCATCACACATCATGTCGCCACTCACTATCTCGCTCTTATAGGCTACATAAAATATAATGACACAGAATGTAATAGGTGAAAATCAGCCTCTGCTGCAATGATCCCACTCCATGAGTTCTGTGGTTCATGAGTTTAATTAAGTAAAACTATATTTAAAATCGCAAGAATGTCATGACAATATTTTTCAGTCAGTGTAATCAGCACACTGCCTTCATGAGTTTCCACGTGGAGATGAGAAGATGGGCCAGAATGACCAGGGCAAGTCTCAGGTGAACGGGACAATTTTGGTATGTGGTATGATCATAGAAACAGCAGACCTGGCAACTTCATGAAAAGGTAACAATAAAATGACATTTTTCTGTTTTTGATGCTGACATAAATCACATATGGCTGTAGCTGGAAGGACTAATGCAACCTGGAACTAGGCCTAGCCAATACTTGCATGGGAGACTAACTAAGAAAAGCTTGGGTTGCTGCTGGAGAGGTTGTTGGTGAGGCAAACAGGAGATGCTTGCCCTGTTGGTCTGTGTGTGGATCCCAATTTCCCAATGCAGTGGCTGGGATACTATACCATCAAAATGGAGTAGTTCTTTAAATGAGATGTAAAACCATGATCATGTGGTCATTAAAGATCCCTGGCATCCTTCAGAAAGAGTGCAGTGTAGCCCAATATCCTGGCTAAATTGCCTGTCACGGTCTATTCTGGCCTCCTAATCATGCCCTGTCTCTAACTGGCTAAATAAGGCTCTTGCTCCTTCACCACCTAATAGCTAATGTGTGGCGTGTGTACTGGTTCAGAAATGGCTGCTGTTGTACCATCCAGGTGGATGCTGCACATCACGCTGAACTATTCCTAGCAACAGATGGCAGGTATGTTTGTTTAATTTTCATGCTTTCCTAGATCTGCCAGTAAAAATAATAATTCCTCTAACGTGTCCTGTATATGGCATGGGTTTTCACCCAGCCTGCTATGCTAAAATCAACTCATGATAGAAACGTCAAGTGGGCTCTGACAACATGCCTAGATTAGTTTAACTATATCAGTTCTTTATCTGGAGAAACAGCAATTTTACTCCAAACACCAGTCAGATTTATAAACCACTCACATTACAATAAACAGTGAGCCCAATAGCTCATCAGGAAATCTTATTTAAGCCACTTGTACCTGTTATTTCTTTTTTTGGTCTTTAACCAGACTTCATGATGATATGTAAAGTTGTGAATGTAGATTAACCAATAATGATCCACTTCCAAACTATAGTTTCTAAACTGGTTAATCTTGTAATCACCTCTGCTCTCTGTGTTAAGCAAAAAGTCAAGGCACTTTAACACATCCAGTTAGGGCAGATGCTTTACCCTAACCTTAAAGCTCAGTGATATCTTTTGAATAATCCTGTATGGCTCAAGCACCCATTCTAACACTGGCTTAAACTTCATTAAAAATCTTATTGCTTTATTATATTTTTAAATGAAGTTAATTCTTCATATAATCATAAGGTTTGAATTACAATAACTGTTATTACTGACTGGCACTCCTTCACATACAGAACTATCTTGTCTATACTGTAAATCATCCAAGCTATAAACCTCCTGGGAAGTTTTTAGTCGCTATGATTTAAGAGTCACTAGTGGCCAACAGCATAAGCACTCACATGTCTGTCAAAAGGTAATCTAGGTCTTAAGTATAATTTGTTAAGTTTAGGTTCCCAAACAAAAAGAAACTTTTGTTTTGTTTTCAAAAAATGGTTATATAGTAATAAAGATAATATTGAAGGTTGAGGTAACAGAAGGGGTGGGGTTGTTTTCAATTGACTAGATTACAGTAACGTTTTCCTCTCAGGACTACCCCAAAAAAGACATCAATCGATTGTAACTAGTGCAGAATGCAGCTGCTAGAATCTTAAATAGGAAAAGAAATCCAAGCACATCTTTCCAGTTTTGATGTCACTACATTGGTTACCTGTGTCATTTAGAATTGACTTTAAAAGTTTACAAAGCCTTAAATAATCTCGCTCCAACTTATATTTCGGAATGTCTTACACCTTACACTCCAAATCGTAACCTTAGATCTTCAAATGAGTGTCTGCTTAGAATTCCAAAAGCTAAATTTACAAGAAGTGGTGAGGTGGCCTTCTGCTGTTATGCACTTAAAATCTGGAATAGCTTGCCATTAGGAATTCGCCAGGCTATTACAGTGGAGCACTTTAAAACACTGCTGAAAACACATTACTTTAACATGGCTTTCCCATTACTTCATCTTAGTTTCATCCTGATGCTCTGTATATTCAATTAATTATCATTATTATTCATGGTATTCATATTCAAAATCTGTACTAACCCCTACTTTGTCTTTTGTTCTTTTTCCGGTTTTCTGGGGTGGCGATCTGCACCACCACCACCTGATCAAAGCACTGTGATGTCCCTACATTGATGGATTAAAGGCCAGAAGTCCACATGACCGTCATCATCAAATTCTTCCATGAGAACCCTGAATACAATGAGGACTGATTAAGGTCATTTATGTTAGGTAGAATGCCTAGAAGGGGCTGGGTGGTCTCGTGGCCTGGAAACCCTGCAGATTTTATTTTTTTTTGTTTTTTCTGTCCTCCCTGGCCATCTGACCTTAATTTTATTCTATGTTAATTAGTGTTCCCTTATTTATTTTGTCTTTTTTCTCTTTCTTCATCATGTAAAGCACTTTGAGCTGCATTATTTGTATGAAAATGTCCTATATAAATAAATGTTGTTGTTGTTGTGGTAAGGGTTCAAAATGAATATAGAAAAACAAGGGTTATGGCTTACTCAGTCAAAGTTCAAAGGTTTTTTTTACCAAGCCATCTTTCAAATAGTGAGTAAGGAGAGGGGTATTACTTGCCCACCTATCTAGTACTATTAGCTTGCTGTCCTTATTACACTGGCATGTAAATTTAACAGCACTCATCTAGTGATGTAGTAAATGTAGTAAAAATATTAACTTTTGCAAGATAAAAAGATATCCACCAGCTGACAGTGTTTCATTGAGCAACTCTATTTAAAAAAAGCTAATATAGTTCATGAATGACCTGTTAAGTTCAGCCTCAACCAGTCAGTGTAAACTATGTAAAAGGGAAAAAGTTTCTCTTTTTCACTATGTAAAAATTTGCTTGTTTTTTTTATTAGTGTATAAGTAACCTGAGTATGCATACTTGGTGCAAAGTTAATGCTTTCTAATACACATTTCCTTACAAAGTGAACATAATTCTTCCAATGTGTATGCTTTACATATCTGGCTGTGCCTTTTCTGCTATTTAGAACTTATTTTGTGCATCAGAGCATTTTTGTAAAAATATTGGCGACTATAAGGTTACCCCAGAGGAAAAGGAGTAGTGAGGTGAAGTCTACAGCCAGTCTCCTTTTAAAATGGCTCAATCTCATGAGCCCCTGAAATAAAGGGATTGTGTTAAACAAATGCTTTAGTTGCCACACATTTTTATGCAATCTTTTTGTTCAACCCACTGAATTAAAGCTGAAAGTCTGCACTTCAACTGCATCTGAGTTGTTTCATTTAAAATTCATTGTGGTAATGTACAGAACCAAAATTAGAAAAAAGTTGTCTCTGTCCAAATATTTATGGACCTAATATATGTTGTAGATGCCCTGAAGGAAGGACAGGCGTCCTGGCCGGGATAAAGGAAAGATTTATACCCGGGAAGGAGGCCATAATGGAAGGATCAGGCAAACAGGCGCACCAGGAGCAGTTCATTCCCCCACACGACAGGTGGCAGTGTTCCTCAACGCTGGGCCAGTTTAAGACACCTGTAGTTTGATATAGGAATTTGTGTATGGAGATGCATCCCTGACATTAGTTTTAGATGTTGAAAATGATGTAGAGCACCAAATTATTCCTAGACAAAAATAATATAGTATGTGATTTAAAGAGAAAAAGGATCTAAGACTCCCATTGCTAGAAGAATCTGTATATTTGTGGTCAACATACCCATATAAATTTCATATTAGAAAAATGACCTGAATTAGCATGGTGGTTACAGGCTTTGGACTTCAAACCCTGAGGTTGTGTGTTTGAATCCCACCACTGACACTGTGTGACCTTAAGCAAGTCACTTGACCTTACTGTGGCCCAATTGGAAACCAAAAGAAATGTAACCAACTGCATCTCAAACAGTGTTTGTTGCTTTGGATGAAAGTGTCGGTCAAATAAATAAATGTAATTTAAATGAAAGGTACTCTATTTTTAATCACAAAATACAAAACATGTCATGTATGATCATACAAAAAGAGAGATGACAATTTCATTTGAAGATGCAATGATATCATCTAAAACTAAGATATAATTGCTCTTACTCTCTTATGCGTGCGCACAGATGATAGAGAATACTTGTACATCCTGGCTTTTAACTCTGTAGCTCCATGACAACTACAGGGCTATAAATCTTTGGGCAGGCAGGTTTTCTCATCTAGAGCTGTTTCATTTTAACTGATTATGCTTACAGTATGGTGAGATTTTGTCTTTATTTTAAATATTGAACAAATATTAAAATAGTGTAACTTTTTAATAGGCAATTGTGGTAGTTCACACACGGTTCCCCTTATTCTTGTTTTATTATTATATTTTTTTAGGCATTACCCCCAATACTCTACTCTTTGAGACTTAGAATAAGACAAATGGTTGAAAAAAAATAAGATAGCTGAATTGATGGATACCTTAAAAAACAATTCTTCTTCAGTATTAATGGGTTGGAATTTGTTTTTCATTGGTAAAATGAATGGTAATTGATAGCCCACAAACTTAATTGTGCTCTTTTAACCAGCAGACACATTCTTCAGTTTTTATTAGGTGTTAATCAGCTATATATACAGTATATACATATAGCATATGGTAACTATGTATCATGTCTCAGCATTCTAAGGTGTCAAGTTGTTTGCAATATTATTGCAAGAAAAATTCAGAAGATGCATCTGCATTCCCCAACATATTGCTTGACAAGTGATTTTTTTTTTTTGTTTTATACATTGAAAGGTAAGGTAAATTTGTTTTTAAAAAGTCATATATTATTTCAGTTGACAGCATTTACACGTGCGAATATAGCAGTTTTATTTTGTTATCTACATTATCGATAGTGTTGAAGATTAATATCTTTAAATCAACTATAAAAGTAAATTTTTAAAACAATCACTCATAAGAATGACTATTCTGACATCAAATTTAGGTTTTACTTGGGAACAAATTTCCCACTCATATTCCTTTCTATAAAGATTAAATAGTTTCCAGATTTATAGTATGAAAAGTAAAGGGCCCATGTGATTTGGAAATTAATCTGTATTGTCATATTCTTCTGATTAATTTATACAAGTTAGACCTGACTTTTATGCCAAAAGAAGCAAAAGTATTTTAAAATGAATAAATGCATATTTTTGTTTAGTCAAACTATCATACTTTAAAATACCGGTGCAATGATTGAACTCTGCCATAGTCACAATATGAAGGCACAATAATGAGTTAACACTCAACTGTGTTTACCTGGTGGATCTGTAATTTTATTTTCAAATATTGCATCTGCAAAAAAACATATTAATGTTTACAAAAGTCGCATCTGTCTAGCAAAGATAAAATGTAATACTATTCTAAATTTAAGAAAATAAAAATTAAAATATAAGTTCAGCACTATTATCTCAAACATTCTCTTCTGCAATGAAAAATCTAAGCTAATTCAGTATATATGATGAGGGATCAGTACCTATGACACAAACAGCAAGTGGATGTTAATCTTTCAGCACAAATGCATATGCGTCTCACTTGATGAAAGTGAAAAATAACATGCTTAACATCATTCACATTTTCTGTGTTATATAAGGTGGCTGGTATCAGAGTCTGTCCCTTATTTTGGGCCTTATTATTTAGACTCTCACATTGAATTTTTACCTTGCAATGGTAGGGTTTGTGTTTGTCTTTCTTTTAAGTTACAAACCAAAATAACTAAAAATATAAAGTGGCCAATTTTTATTTAAACAAAAATATAGCAGAATAATAGCAAACAGAAAATATGACTGGAATAAAATAAATATGCTGAAGAAGTTAGATAACCTGCTTTTACTTCTGATACCCAACTTTTTACAATATCCCTCATTCTTAGTTATCATCATCCTTTCCATTTAAATTGAAGGGTATACTGTTGACCACCAATCCTCTATCTTCTCAAATTTTAAGTAAAACATAGGGCACCATTTTCTTTGTCACATATTAAGAGAAATGCCAACCTTTTGGAGGCTGCTGGGCATACCGTACTCTGTAACATAACTGTCTAGACTTTCATTCTGGTCTTCTCAGTTGCACATACAAATATATGAAGAAACCACATGGTACAATGCATTATTAAAAGACGTGAAGCAAAACAGTTACCATCAGAGGTTAAATTGAACTTGTTGTAATCAACTAATTCACTCTGTCAGATTTAAAGAACTGGAAAACTGCTAACTTAGGTTATATGAAATTATTAGCAGTGCAGCTCATATGTCTACAAGATGCAAGAGGTACACAAGTTATTGATCATAATTTTCTGAAAAATGTATGGCATGCAGAAACCTACTACACAATATTTCAAGCATTCTATAATTCTGCTGAGCCACCTGAGCTTTGACAGCCTGGTATAATGTAACAGAGATTGAAATACTGTATATCATTGACAAGGCAAAGAAAGAGTTGACATCGGAAAAATGCACCATTTAATTATTAAGGGAATTGAATATATGGCAATCTAAAGAAGTTCCAAGAAATATAAAGAAGTTAAAATTAAAGTACAAAAGAATGAAACACTGCCTTGAGACTCAATGGAATCAAAAACAAGTAAAAAACAATCAAGACAAAAACATCATCAATTCATGATTCTTTAATTATCTTCCTATGTTCCGTTTGGTGCATAGGATGGCAGCCACGGTAGTTTGGTGCTCCATCTTTGCCTGTCTTTTTGTCGTTGTGATCATGAAAAGTCATATAACATATACACAGGAAGAGTGTCTGAATATCAGTCACAGTGTGCCACCAGAAGTGTCTCAAGATATTATAACTACATCCATTCATCTTACAAATATTTGATCACAGGTGCTCATGCAACTAAACAATTTTCCCAATGTTGAAGTGCCAGAGGCAGAAAAGCTGGCGTCCTGACTCGATGCAGGAAGCCTGGACTATGACAACCACTGCCTAGAATATATCTAATGTGCACTTGCTGGCAAACAAGCTCAATGCACTGCAGCTGTTAATATGTATTAAAACAGACTTTTCTTATTTATCGGCTCTTTCCTTTACTGAAAGCTGGCTGAACGACTCTATTCCCAGCTCTGCGTTGGACTTACACAACTTCACTCTGTACCGAGCAAACAGCGTTACCAGACTTTGCAACAAAACAAAAGGCAGAGGAGCGCATTCCTATATTAATCAAGGTTGGTATAACAATGTGACAGTTATTCTTAAATCCTGCATTCCAGACCTAGAATTGCTTATTATAAACTGTATTTTTTACTACACGAGTTTTCCTCAGAGATTCTGGCCAGTGTTTACATTTGCCCTCGTGCTAATGCTCATGAAGTGCAGTGGCAACTTGCTAATATAATCGCTGAGATTTAAAAAGACAACCTGGACTCGCAAATCATTACTTTGAATGATTTTAACCATACCAGTTTTAATCAAGTCCTTCCTAAATATTAACAGCAAAAAATTGCCCTACTAGAGATGGAAAAATATCTAGATCAGTGTTATGCAGCTATTATGGATGCTTATCACCACTTCTCTCACTCCCCTCCTTGGTAATTCTGACCATATTATGATTCACCTTATTCCTGCTTACAAACAAAAGCTGAAAAGTTAATAAAAGGAACAGTTAGAAAGTGAACCAGCAAGGAAACAGGGAAACTTGAGGACTGCTTTACTTAAACAGACTGGAGTGCCTAAAAAACAGCCAACTGCAAAATACACAAATACACTGATGTTGTAATTTCATATATTAGTTTTTGGGAAGATGTTTGCATCCCAAGAAAAAAACAAATAAAGTTTAGCAGTGATAAGCCTTCGTTCACCCCAGATCTCAGTTGACTGTACGAGGACAGAGTATCTTTTCAGATCTGGCAATCATGAGTAATACAGAAAAGCAAGTATATCTTGCTGAAAGGGATACAAGATACCAAAAGAAAGAACTCAGATAAGCAGCTAGAACAACTGTCCAAAATGAAAGGTCTAGAGAGGCCTTAAACAGACCATTAACTCCAAGAAAAAACATTTCAAACAGTTCAGCTGATCTGTCTGTCTAATCAGTTAAATCAGTTTTAAAGTCGCTTTGAAAGACAATGGGACATAAACCTGCCTGATAATCTCACTATTACTACTCTTCACTTCTCTTCTTCTCAGCTTCCCCCTCCTGTCTTCACTGCAAAAGACGTCTGCAGCTTATTTAAAAAGAACAATATTAAAAAAGCTGCAGGCCCAGTCCTTATTTTCCCTTTCTTGCTCAGGACATTTTCAACCAAACTCTGGATCTAGGCACTGTTCCTGCCTGCTTCAAGACCTCCATTTTTATTCCAGTAGCAAAAAAATAATCACAAAGGTCACAGGCCTAAATGCCTACAGACTGGTAGCTCTAACCTCTTTGGTAATGAAGATCCTTGATCATCTTATTCTGAATTACTTCAAGAATGTTACAAAAAACTTCCTGGACCCACTTCACTTTGCATACAAAGCCAATCAGTCTGTGGATGATGCAGTGAATTTAGGTCTGAGTTTTATTTATTAACACCCTCATAAGCCAGCAGCTTATGTGATGTCCTGATTGCGAACTTTAGCTCTTCTTTCAATACAGTCATTGCAGAGGACCTAGATAAGTAACTCACTCAGTTCAACCTGCCTAGTTCAATCTCCCATTGGATCACAAACTTTCTTAAAGAACGGAAATAGTAGGTGTGGTTGGACACACACATGTCTGTCCCATTAACTGTTAGTACTGGTGAACTGCAGGGATGTGTCATTTCCTCACTTCTCCTCTCACTTTATACAAATGACTGTACCTCTGGCGATTCATCTTACAAACTTCTTAAATCTGCAGATGACATAACACTAATAGTCCTCATACCAAACAATTATGGGTCTGTATACAGACAAGAGGTGAAAAAATCTTATATTGTGGTACAACTATAATAATTTGGACCTTAACCTTAATATTAAAAAAACTCAAGAGATAATCATAGATTTCAGGGAAAAGTCACCTGCTCACATATCACTTACTATAAATGGCTCAGACGGTGGAATGACAGAATCTTTTAAGTTTCTGGGCACTGTCCTGTCACAAAACCTTAAGTGGGCCAATAACATCACATGCATTATTAATAAAGCCCATCAGAGGATGTTCTTTTTGTGTCAGCTAAGGAAATTCAATCTCTCTCAACCAATATTGGCCCAATTCTACATATACATCATCAAGCCCATTCTGGTCTCATCTGTAACTGTCTGGTTTGGTGCTGCCTCTGTTCAGGCTAAGACCAATCTGCAACACATCATCAAAGCCTGTGAAAAGACCATAGGCTGTAACATACTGCACATTGAAGTCCTATATGAGTCTAGGGTAAGGAAGAGGGCTGCAAAGATCATTGTTTATCCGACTCACCCACGGCATCACCTGTTCCAAACATTTCCCCCCTGCAAATGTGTTTGTGTAATGAAAGCTAAAACAACCACTTACCTAAGCAGTTTTTTTCCACATGCACTTATTCTTATTAATAAGATCTGAGCTTCTACTCAGTATCTATGTACAATATACCTACACAGTAGACTACATGGACATTTTAATCCTACTATCTCTTTATTTTTTTTGTATTGGCAGTGTATGCTGCATTAAATTTTATTTTATATTCTTATATTTATCTTTTATATTCTGTGTTTTCCTTGACAAAGAATTTGCTAATTCACTTTTATACTAATAACTTGTTTTATTTCAGTTAAAAAAAATTAAACTACAGTAACTAAAATAGGCTAACTGGGGGGTCATTTACGCTGGTTCTTTCCCGACAATGCTCAAACTTGTGTTTGTTTTTCCTTGTGTTTATTGTAGTTTCCTCCTAATATTATCATGTACTGTATATTATAGTTTAATTCATATTCCTAAAAGGGACATGTTCAGGTTTAAATGAAAATAAAAGCTTTGCAGTTCCATAGTAAAATGCATCATATACAACTTTCTACTGTACTGTTTAAGCTTATGAAACTGAAGCTACAGAGTAAAAAAATTTTAGTCTATTTGATTAATGTCATAAAAAAGTTTTTTTAAAGAATCATTAAGAAAAAAGTCAAGTTTTTTTTTGGTGGAGGTAATGAGACCCTTGTGCCTTTTCTTAACCAGTGGAGGATGACCCTTTTCTACAGATGTGAGTTTAGATTTGAGCTCAGCAAATTTATGAAGGATTGAGCAAAAAAGGTGTGATGTAAATATTATAGCCATTTTTAAATTCTGAAATCACAGTATATTTAACAAGAGAGGACATTCAGATATTAGCTAGTTAAACACATGCCCAATCTAACTAGTTATAAGGAGATTCCTAGAAAACTTTATTTTCTAATTGAAGTTGTGCACTCACTTATTTATGATGTTAGGTTTTTTAGCAAAATGCAGGAACAATTATTTATGTATTTATTTATTTTTACTAGGGGGGAAGCACCCCTGGCGCCTTTAGCGGCCAACCCCCAGTTGCAGCCAGAATATTAATAAAATCTGTAAATGTACAAAAGAAAAATGATTACTTATTGGAGTCAAAATCATGAAATTCTATAAATATGTAAAAGAAAAATACATTTTTATTTAACGGAGTAAAAATCATGAAATGAGAATAAAATATACTCTCTTACCGATTGGAGTATTCCCGTTAAACTGAGGTCCACTATGCTCGATGAGTATTTATAAGAGACTAAATAAACAATCCATTCGTTTTAACTGACATTCTTGTAGATGAAAAAACTTTTTTCAAAAAATGACTCATTTAAAAAATAGGAAAAATCATGTGAAAACTAAAGTGGTATGTAATGGGTCATCGTAACTTGACCTTCAGCTAAGTAAATCACCTAAATACAAACATTGGTGTTATGAATAGATCATTTTTTAATAGTTTGTTCCTGTGAAAGAAAGTTTACTTGATCAAAAATAATGTATTTTATTGAATTAAATTATTAAAAACCACAGCTTTATTGATATTTTAGTTAATAATTTAAAAACAGAATAAGAATCTGGAAATCTATCAACATCTCATTAAAGTTTGATAAATTATGAAGAAAATGATACCAAGCATATATATGTAGGTTTTAAAATAAGCCCGATTTAAAACGTGACAAAAAAAAGTGACAAAAAAAGTCAAATAAAATCGTTGCACAAAAGCGTTGCACTTTTAGGCTTGGGATTTTATATAGAGTAGATTTCTATTCAGCATCCATATCTGCCATTAAATGCACACAGCGGCCAGTGCAAAGTCTTTCTACTTCACCCCTCCAGCCACAGGCCCCAGAATAATGTCACAAGGTGCTGTTGTTGAAACAGCCAGACAGTAGTCTGCCTCTGGAGGTCAGCAGCCAAACTCTACTGGGGATTGTATATGTCTCTGTGAATGGCAGCAGCGGATTTTTAGAGTTAAGAGAAAATTACGTACAGGTTGATTACTGACGCACGTGTGCTACTCTGACCTGCCTGAGTATTGAGGGAGTTCACAAATAAAAGAAGAAACACAATACCCTATCCTTCACCCTATAACCAACTTCTGCCTGCAGTAAGAGGTTTAAACAAATCCCTCTGCAGGGAAAAGCACAACTGTAGATAACCCAAAAATCAATTGTAAATAGTAGATGAATGTTTTTGGCAAACTCCACCTGGCAGACAAGAGGTAGGCTAGACACCCATCTTAAATTATCCCTGCAGATCTTTCTTCTTGATCTACCAGCTTTATTTTCAGGGATGTAATTGGTATTTTGGTATTATGACAAAAAACTGTGGACTACAATGTTCGAAAGGCTCTAATAATTTTAGAATATTATTTCTTAATAGCTGTCAGTTCAGTTTGAATCATCATAAAGTTAGCTTGCATAATTGTATTTAATGTAGTTGTATATTCAAGAAGCAGATTCCTCAATAAATCCCGGTACAACTCACTATTGCTGATGTCCAGAACTGCATTCTAATATTTCTTTGGTGAATTAAAAGCAGTAAATTAGATGTTCAGTCAGATGAAAATATCTCAAGGAATGCAGGTAATTGATTCCTTTCAAAAATAAGTAGGAAAGGTAGATTGAAGGGAAAGAAATAGAGAAAATGGACAGTTTTTAGGGTTGTGAGACAGTGTGTAGACTCTAGCCAGCCAACACCATGGGGTGCCACTTTACTCTCCTCTTTAATGGGTGTATAAAATCTATGCTTGACTAACTTCCAGATATACTCATGTGTCCTAAAGAATGTTAGACTTCATCTTACATTTTTTCTTTCATTACTTTATTAGGTTTAATCATTTTTTCAGCTCTTTCAGTCTTTCCTTATTATTTGTAGCTTTTAGCACTGGCATAACTAGAAGCACAGCCTTGGTCTTTTTCTAGTATATGCCCCTCTTATAATAAAAAGGACCAAAACTATTGCAATTTACTCAGCTTACTAGATGAAGCAAACTTTCCTAAACATTATTCCACACAATGAGAAACTAATGAAAGAATGATAAACTCATTAGGATTTCAAAGTCTTATTCAAATTAAGTATATCTTTTAAAACAAACTTTATCTGTGACATATCTGCACAGCTCTGTTCCATTTATATAACAACTTTCCTACCTCTGCTGTGCCTGATAAAATACTTATTGTAGGATTTTATCTTGCACATTTACACAGATTATGTAGTGGTACTAACACTATGACCTATCTCAGAAGAGTGTTTGTTTAAGAAAATTCTGCAATGTTTTACAGAGTGCATTTTTAACACGTACCTCTTGTTTAATTAGTGGAATATACCTATTGTAACTTCTCGTTCAATCCACAACATGATGTAAGGCACTGATGTACAATAAAGACTGCTATTGTACCCTTCTAGGATAATAAAGAGCTCTGAATTTTCTCTTATAAGATAAATCGTATAGTGACTAACTGTAATTTGCCTTTGCTCCTTAAAAAAACTCTCATCTGATTTATTCATCAGCTCCTTCTTATAGTTGGGGCAATTTGTATATTCAAATGTATATATGAATATGAGAAATTCTGGGATGAGTCAGGGTGGGGCTGAAGGCACGTGCACATGCATTAAATTTCACGTTCATTGGGATTTATAAAGGGGAAGTGCATGGAACATGGCGTATGCACAGTTTTATGGATCTGGATTTTCTTGTGCCTATGTACATTTCTAGTTTTGTCCGTATGCCATGTTTAAGTGTTTATTTTACACATGGCGTTATAGATGTGGACCCAGGTCACTCTTCATTTAAAATCCAGTGTACTCATACATCCCAAATATGCAGTAATCTA
>JANRMT010062831.1:4235741-4264241 GCA_026402145.1 Polypterus bichir lapradei
GTGTGTGTATATACTGTATATATATATATGACAGCAACACTCATAACAGTGACAAAACAATTACATTGACAATTATGTTACGTTATTTTTAAAATGTTTCCTTTTCTTTTTCATTACTTCTTTAACACACTACTCCTCCACTGTGAAGCGCTGGTATTTTGCTAGTTTCAAATAATAGTAAAACATCCAACCAAAACAAATAAATCTTTTTCCCTTTTTTTTTTGTCAGCAGAATCCCACATGGCACGTCTTTGTTTTTCATCACATGATTAGACAAATAAAGTATCTGAACTAAAGTATTAGGTTACCATTTATGAAATGTTCTTTTTAAAAATATAAAATATTTTTTAAATATAAATATACTCAGCAAAAAAAGAAACGTCCCTTTTTCAGGACTGTGTATTTCAACAATAATGTTTTAAAAATCCAAATAACTTTACAGATCTTCATTGTAAATTGTTTAAACAATGTTTTCCATGCATGTTCAATTAACCATAATCAATTAATTAACATGCACCTGTGGAATGGTCGTTAAGACCTTAACAGCTTACAGAAAGTAAGCATTTAAGGTCACAGTTCTAAAAACGCAGGACACTAAAGAGACTTGTCTACTGACTGTGAAAAACACCCAAAGAAAAATGCCCAGGGTCCCTGCTCATCTGCGTGAACGTGCATTAGGCATGCTGCAGGGAGGCATGAGGACTGCTGATGTGGCTAGGGCAATAAATTGCCATGTCCACACTGTGAGACGCCTAAGACAGCGCTACAGGGAGACAGGAAGGACAGCTGATCATCCTCGCAGTGGAAGACCACGTGTAACAACACCTGCACAGGATCGGTACATCCGAATATCACACCTGCGTGACAGGTACAGGATGGCCACAACAACTGCCCGAGTCACACCAGGAACACACAATCCCTCCATCAGTGCTCAGACTGTCCGCAATAGGCTGAGAGAGGCTGGACTGAGGGCTTGCAGGCCTGTTGTAAGGCAGGTCCTTACCAGACATCACCAGCAACAACGCCGCCTATGGGCACAAACCCACCTTCGCTGGACCAGACAGGAGTGGCAAAAAGTGCGTGAGTTTCTGCATGACAGCAATGTCAGTGTTCTGCCATGGCCAGCGAAGAGCCCAGATCTCAATCCCATTGAGCACGTCTGGGACCTGTTGGATCGCAGGGTGAGGGCTAGGGCCATTCCCCCCAGAAATGTCCAGGAACTTGCAGGTGCCTTGGTGGAAGAGTGGGGTAACATCTCACAGCAAGAACTGACAAATCTGGTCCAGTCCATGAGGAGGAGATGCACTGCAGTACTTCAAGCAGCTGGTGGCCACACCAGATACTGACTGGTACTTTTGATTTTGAGCCTCCCTTCATTCAGGGACACATTGTGAAACATTTTTAGTTTATGTCTTATGGTGTTGACTCTTTTAGTGTTCATACAAATATTTACACATTAAGTCTACTGAAAGTAAAAACAGTTAAAAGTCAGAGGACGTTTCTTTTTTTGCTGAGTATATATATTTATAAATCAAGTCAAGTCAAGTGAAGTTAGGAGAGCATGTACTGGTACAGTGCATTGCCGCACCCACTACACAACGAAACAACTCGGGATCTCGTGAGACCTGAGTGCTGCCATGCAGCGAGTGATGCCTCAGCATCACACCAGTTCCGATCCCCAACAGACCTGACCCCATTGGCTCTCCAACAGTTTCGACTCTTCCGGGGATGGAGTTCCCGAGGGCTTCCCCCCATCCCCTTCATGATGTGAGCAGCCTTCCTATGGGCGGCTGCAACAGAGCTACTCCCACGGAGAGCGAAAAGGAGTCCTTTCTGTAGACTCAGGGCTTTGTAAAGTTTTTTTATGGTGGCTGTAGTGCCAATCCTGCCACCAACCCCCATGATTTCCCTGCAAGTTGGAGGACCACTTGTGCTTGCAGGGCCGGATGCAGTTTAACATCATACCCAGGACCAGAATATTTATAAATAATATATATATTTATCTTTTATTGAATTTATTAAAAACATGTAATGTTCCATACAATCAAGTCAAAGTCAACAAAACATTCAATTCAATGAGAAAGAGAGGAAGGCCAACAGCCAGAGTAAAACGTAGTAAATAGGGAAAGAAGTCCTTCTCCCCAATATAAATGCTTATTCTAAAATGTTATTGATTAGATCCTGACAGGTTTTAAAAAAGTTTTGAACAGATCCTCTAAGTTAGAATTTGATTTTTTCCAATTTCAAATAGTATATAACATCAGTTACCCACTGACTTAAAAGAGGCTGGCTAGGATTCTTCCAGTTGAGAAAAATAAGTCTATGTGCTAGTAGTGAAGTAATGGCAATTACAATTTGTTTGTCCAAATCGACTTTAAGCCCATTTAGAAGTACATCACAAAATGCTATTAATGGATTAGGAGTGATTGTGACACCATGTCTGTATGATAGGCATTTAAAAATTTTTGTTCAGAATGATGTTAATTTGGTACATGCCCAAAACATGTGGCCTAGTGAATGGCTGGAGCTAAATTGCAACATTCGCAGGTTAGCTCTTGCCATGGAAATATTTTAGTCAATTTTAAATGAGATAGACGTGCTTGATAAAATATTTAAAAGTTGAATAATTGAATGCCTTGGGTATATGGAGCTAGAGTGAATTTTGTTCATGGCTGCCTTCCACTCATTTTCTGAAATGTTGAGTAAGAGATCCTTTTCCCACTGTACTCTGGGATCTTTAAAATTAAGGGACTTCAAAATTGTTTATATATTATAGAAATGCTGTCTGAATCTTCAGGACTGATTAATATTTCTCCTGGAATACAGTAGATATAGGTGGGAAAATAGGTGAGGAACATTGGGCAAATTTCGTTTAGCAAATTTTCTAATTTGGAGAGTGGAAGAATTGTGTTGATGGGAAGCTAAGTTTGAAGTGTACTTGTTTATGGGATGCAAAGACATTATTTATATACAAATCTCTAAATTATTTAATCCCATACGTTTTCCAAACATTAAAACTGTGTAAGTTTGAGAGGGCGGAAAAAGGTGGTTATCATTAAGAGCTGCCATACATAAAACATTCTCTAACCTGAAGTGCTTCCTGCATTGGTTCCATATTCTGACTGAATGAAGGACAATTAGATTGTTAGTAGATTGATGATACCTTGTATTTACTGGTATACAAAGCAAGGAATATAAAGAAGGACTGCAGGATTTCATTTTTATTGCGGACCAAGCTAGTGTGTGTTCATCTGTTTGTGTCAATGTCCAGGTTTTTATAGCTTGTATATTTGCCGCTGTGACAGATAGGAGGTGCTGTCGTCCCCTTGAACCCTCGGATCAGATGCCAGATACCAGATAAAAGTCCAATAATTTTCTTTATTCGGACTATACAGTGCACAAAGCACCCTCCACTCCACAATACTCATACAATAACAAATCAATAATCAATACAATAACCAATCCTCCTCTCCCAGACGCGTTGTCACCCTGCCACCCGACTCAGCTCAACCCTGGGATCTCCCACAGTCCTTTTATAGTCCTTGGCCCAGAAGTGTTTCTCTCTCTCTCTCTGTCCATGTGACTGGAACACTTCCGGGTCAGATAAAAACTCCTTTTCTTCAACCCGGAAGTATGTCGTTTCTTCTGTCCCCGTGACTGTGACGCACTTCCGGGCTGTAGGAGAAACAATCCTTGAGCCTCCCTGCAGTGTCCTCTGGTGGCCCCCATGGTATCCAGCAGGGCTGTGAAGGAACACTCCAATGTCCATGATTCCCTGCTACCATTTGGGGCACCTCCATGCTGCAGGGAGGGCTCCATCTGGCAGCCTGGGAGTATTGGCCGGGATAACTGGCCGGCCATAAATCACACCGCCTAGTAATAAAATTGAAAACTGAAAACCTTCTGATTTATGTCATTGTAGGATCGCCCTTTGGATGCATGGATATTTTGAATTCCAAATAAATTAAGTTATGATTGAATATAATTTCTTAAAAAATGATTTGTTAATATATATGGTTGATGATCTGAAATAGAAACAGAAGCTTAGGGAGGATATTCATCTTTATAGTGTTAATTCTTCCAGCTAAAGTAAGATGAAGGGTAGACCATCTATGCACGTTTTGTTTATGTTTTTCCAAGAAGACAAAAAAATTTTGTTGAAAAAGAGCTTTATATTTACTTGTGATGTTTACCCCTAGGTATTTAAACTGATTTGCAATGATAAAAGGGAAGGTGTCCAATCTAATGTTGTTTGCTAGATAATTCACTGGAAAAAGCACACTTTTGTTCAAATTAATTTTAAGTCCAGATATTTTTTGAAATTTTGCTAGTGCAGTTATGAATGCAGGCACAGAATTTTGTGGGTCTGATATATACAGTGGGGCGGCACGGTGGCGCAGTCGGTAGCACTGCTGCCTCGCAGTTAGGAGACCTGGGTTCACTGCGTGGAGTTTGCATGTTCTCCCCATGCCTGCGTGGGTTTCCTCGGGAGCTCTGGATTCCTCCCACAGTCCAAAAACATGCAGGTTAGGTGCGTTGGCAATCCTAAATTGTCCCTAGTGTGTGCTTGGTGTGTGTGTGTGTGTGCCCTGCGGTGGGCTGGCACCCTGCCCAGGGTTGGTTTCCTGCCTTGCGCCCTGTGTTGGCTGGGATTGGCTCCAGCAGACCCTCATGATCCTGTAGTTAGGATATAGCGGGTTGGATAGTGGATGGATGATATATACAGTACCATATCGTCTGCATACAGTAATATTTTTTGTTCAAGATCATCTCTGAAAATCCCCTTTATCTCTGATGCAAATTCGAAATTGAACAACCAATGGCTCAACGGTGATTGCAAATAGCAGTGGTGACAAGGGGCCTCCTTGTCTAGTATCACGCTTTAGTTTGAAGTAGTCTGAAATAATGTTGTTAATACAAACTGAAGCTTCTGGACTAGTATACAGAAGTTTGATCCATGCACATTTGTTCAGGCCAAACCCAAATTTATACAATGTGGTGAATAGGTAGTCCCAATCAGCCTCATGTATAAATGGTGTGTACTCACAAAAATGATGTGTACGCCTGTTTCCATACTCACATTGTGATGTATAAAAACTAAACTTGGCATAAAGCCACGCACATTCTCGCACCAGCTTAATCCATTGCGTACGCAAGTTTTTGGCTTGGTCTTGCAAACTGTGGCACCCAGTGTCAAAGTAGTGCTACTGTTCTTATTTGGTTTCCCTTTCTTTTTTAGATTCACATCCCTGACATGGCTTTATCGAATACACTAAAATTAACTGCATATCATTTATTAGTTTAAGGCATTTGATTGTAATTAATCTGTAATAATATAATGGTCCACGGAATGGCCAAACTATTCCAAATACCTTAGCTGCTTTAGCATTGTTACTTTCAGTGCACCACTCAGAGTATTTTAACCCACTTCATCTGATTGTGCAATCACAGCTCTACAGCAGCTGATCGGAAAGACTATTATCGGGATACAACATGTAGCACACGCTGCCTCGGCCATGCGCACAGTCTATTTAAACAGCTCCCATATGGCAAACGCTTCAGAGCCTTTCCTGTGGGGACCTCGTGGTTCAGAAACTGTTTCATCCCAAGAGCTCTAAATGCACAAAATCAGTCCATCAAGTGCTCCTGTTAGAACTGTTTGTACTTATAAGTACAATTACCTCACTATAAACTTTCACTACAGTTGTAATACTGCACAGCCTGAGCCACTTTATGAGCCATTTCACTATCTGCACTACAGTAGACCCCCGCAAAGTCGTGGTTCAGAGTTCGCAGCCTCAGTCATTTGTGGATTTTTCCTTAGAACCTATCTAATAATTGTTAGCGGAAACCGCAAATATCCGCCGCAATTTTTATAGCTTTTATCGTGGCAATACTGCCCTGTAGAGAGAACAGGAAGCGACTGTAGAGGAAAACGCAGCTTGGGATGGTGAAAGTAGCCAATAGAATTTGAAACTGCATCTCCCAGCAGTCCCTGCAATGGCTCTGATTGGTTTTCTGCTGAGGGTGCTGGGGTTGTTTGTGTCAAAGGATGTCAGCACGGCTTTTAAAAAGGGGGCAGGTGACCAAAAGCAAAAAAAAAGTTTTTGTAATTTGTGTTACAAGTTCCTGTCTGTCTGCGTTCTGTTGGGTTACCTGTACTTATTCATTTTGTCCTGGATCGTTTCGTGCATTTGGATTGTCTGCCATCTGCCTGCGTACATGAGGACTGTAAGTGGATTCATGGCCATCCTGCAAAGAAAGGAACGCTCCTGAACCCGTCCACCCATCTTCACCATTTCAGGAACCAGCGGTAGGACTATCTGTACATTCCCATTCAACGTGTGGATCTCTGGACTATCTATTTTCATCATTACATTTCATCCGTTGCCGTTTTTCATGAACGTTTTTCATAATTTACTGTGTGAGTTTTGTTTGTGCTTTGTTGTATTTAATGTGTAATCACCGTAAGAGGAACAGGGGTGGTATCGTTGTTTTCATTTATTTCATTTGTTTTCATTTACATTCTTTATTTTCTGTTGATTACCGGTTTGCTTTGTTTTTGTCTCTGTTTGTAAGTATGTGCAGGTCGGGCCAAGGCTGGGTGCGTCCCTGGAATCTCCACCATAAAAATAAATAAATCACTGTCATTTCGACGGTGTGAATCTTAGTGGCACCGGACTGCTACAGCGTTATTCATTTCTCCTTGCTGCTGATTGACTGTGATGCATCTCCAACGGAGTGTTCTTGTGTTTTCTGTTTTGTTCCTCTTAACCCTTAAACCACCACAACCGGCTATACCTGTAGTCGTTTCCCAGTGCCATTTGTGAGCACACAGGAGCTGATCAGTCAGTGCCGTACATTCGTTGAGCAGCCAGCTCATGGCCACTGCCAGCCCCTTGTGAGCAGGGGGGCTGAACGCATCCCTAGAAGACATGGACGCTCCTCAAAAAACCCCTCTTAAAAATTGCTGATAGACTTCTTTCACATTGCTCCCTTACTTGCTAGGCTTACTTGTGGCTGCTCTGTCGTATGATATGCTTCTCACGCGACACTACACATACTTAAATGCCTGAACAGCACCTTTCTTTTTTGGCTGATTGCTTTGTTTCTCTCTCCTCCCCAAGACATCCTCTGCTCCTGTTGGGGGTCCCTCTCCTGTTGTGGTCCCCTATGATGTTTGTCTATTCTTTAATCAAGAACTAACTGCTTCCTGCCTCTACAATCTCCTGTGTTTCTGTGCAATTCTGCGACCCAAGTATGGCACCCTGCAGCACTGCAGCATCACTGTCCCTGGGATTAAGCCGCTGCACTAGACTAGCATGCCAGCATCAGTGCTTACCTCTGTGCGCTTGAGTGCAGCCAGTTCAAGCGCAGTTGGCTCAGTGATTTACTGAGTTTCATCCATGGTGTCAGTTGCACTTTATACATATTGTTCCAGTAGTTTTTTAAATAGTTTTTACAGTTCATTAGCAGTGATGATCTTTGCATGAAAAAAATGTGTTCCATTAAAATTTCACTTTTTCTTTGTGAATTGTGATGTTTACTTAAAGTGCAGCAAAAAAGTATTTGGTGTCCAGGGATGCATTAACACCCAAGTATGTGGCAGTTTAAAGGTTAAAGCCCCAAGATGAAACTTCCTGCACCTTCTAAGGCTTCTGGCAACGAAAACGCACTTGCATGAATTACAGTACAAATAGCAGTAACATCGGTATTTTACATTCTAGCACTGCAGGTGACATATCAGTACAGTACTGTACAGTATACAGGTTTACCTTTACATTCTTTTTTTTTAGGTAATGTATTAAGCTGAGTTTGAAATTAAATTAAAATGTTTCGGGGGCATATTTAGGGTTTAAACTATAAAAATAGGCATTTTTTTTAACTGCATCCAAAATTTGCGTTTTTTTCACAATTCGCAGGTGCTCTAGGAAAGTAACCCCCATGAATTTTGGGGGTGTACTGTATATGTACATGTATATTTTACTTATGCTTTCATATGGTATATTTTTCATTTTTTTTATCGTATTATTATTATTGTTATTATTATTACTGTTAATTTATCATTTTATAGGAAAATAACCTTAGGGAGGATTTGCATATTGAATGTCATTGTATTATACAATAACAATAAAGGAATTCAATTCAATTCAATAGAAGAAAGCGTGTATTTACTGAAAATGACGACTGGTTTGTAAGTCAATTTAGATTTCCAAGCGCTATCTTCTTGGAGCTCTTGATATCATTTTTAAGATGAAATGCAGTATATTATACAGGTAAATGTTTAACTTCATTTAAATAATATATATTGTTAATAATTAAACATGTGAGAGTGCGGTGGCGCATCAGTAGCAATGAGATGGCGTCCCATTCAGGGACTGTTCCTGCCTCGAGCTGTATGCTTGCTGGGACTGGCGTGATCCTGGATGGAATAATTAAACATCCATCAATCCATTATCCAACCCGTTATTCCTAACTACAGGGTCACGGGGGTCTGCTGGAGCCAATCCCAGCCAACACAGGGCGCAAGGCAAGAAACAAACCTTGGGCAGGGCGCCAGCCCACCGCAGAGCACACACACATACACCAAGCACACACTAGGGACAATTTAGAATCACCAATTAAACATGTAGTATGAAAATATTTCAATATTCCTTAAAAGTTCTGAAGAATCAGCGTTCTAAGCTTACAGATGACTTGACATTTATTACAGAGCTTGTTTGGCGATTGGTGTCATGGTGTGAAATTTTGTATATAAGTTGATAAATATTTTGTATGTCTTTATTTGTAACTTAGACATTAGTGTTATATCATTGATAAGGACTGCAATGGTTTGATGGTTAAGAATTCTTTCCCCCCTTTTTAGAACTGAGTCTTTGTAATTTTACGACAGGGTTGGGGAAGAAACCAGTTTGGCAAGTGTTTCTCTGCAGGGCTCTATCAACCATCACCCGCATGAAGGCCAATCTACCAAGCTGGCAAGCGTCAGCTGAGCAAATAGATTTGGGGGCAGGTGTGAAAGTTATTGTGTGCCCCATTGGTCTGAAGTAAGGCTTTTTTGGAATAGCCTGAATCAGTGGCCATTCTGTAGAACGACACCCTATTGGTGTAAGGGTTAGGACAAAAAAATCCATAAGTTTGGTTGATTTACTGCCCCCATCTCCATCTTACACCATACTGATGAAAGAGCATCTCAAACACCATGAACTGAAAAGGAAAATACAATGAAGAGCACAGCTCGGCAGCCATATTGAGACAGGCATGCAGCCTGTTCTGAAGGAAGCTGACCAAAAATGATGCCTTAACTAGAGACATTTAAAGTAACTACAAGTCTGTGTGCCACCTGAAATTACACATCAGCATATATCCGGTTGTATGGTTGCCAGTGTTCACTTGTACTTTGCTTATTGTTATTAGTTATGAATATTATCAATAATACTATATTTAAAGTGTAACTTAACTCCTGCTTGTCTTTTACTACATCTAATTCCCTGAGGTTATAAATGTAGAAAGGAAGGTGGGGAGAAGTTATAACGTACAATAACTAAACAGTGGTAAGTCATTGAGATTTGATGCATTCTGACAAAGGCTACACATTAATAATACAAAAGGGGAAAGCAGACTAATATATTACTCTTCCAAGACAAAATAATTGGTTACTTGGAGAAAGAAAAGGAAGGACAGGAATTGGGTTGGCTAGTATGTTTGAAAGAGACAATACTGCTGCAATAAATGATTTAATCAAGGGTCGCGCATGCCACAGCAAGCATCTCGCAGGAGGCAGAAACAATCTCTAGGCAGGGTGCCAGCTCATCGCTGCCACTGCGCCACCGTGCCCCTATGTTTAATACATGCTTTAATTCCTATCATCATGAAAATTATATCAAGTATACATCTTAGTATTTAAATTGTTCAGACAGCTGTAATATCATGAGTGTAATGTATTCTGTGTCCTGTCGGGGTAAGAGAAAGCCCGTTTAAGAAGCACGTAATGATTCACACACACAGAGTACATAGAAGAACACAAAGAATACGAAGCATTCAATGTGCTACTTTAGTTAAAATGGGATTTCAGAAACAAGTAAATGAAATGATCTACTTTAATGACAAAATAAAGTATGTGATTAAAGTGGAAATTTCGAGATTAAGTTGATATTTTGACAATTTTTTCCACTGTGTCCCTATTTTTTTTCTTTTCTCTGTACCCTAATACGCTTCCATATGACACTCAGACAGTGGGCTACGACTCGCCTTTTCATGGCAACTTTGATATCTGAGCACTTTGTATTTATTTCGGGCATCGTGTGACTTTCTGAACTTGAACTTTTGAGTTTCTCTGCCACTCCGTGTCACTCAATCAACTTCCTTTTGTTGTTTATACCACTGCTTAAAACAACACATAGTATGTTTACCCTTGCCTCCATTTGGTATTTGCTGAAATTCTTCTATTTCCCCCTTGCTTTTGCCATTTTCTTTTCATACAATGCTGAACTTAAGGGGCTATTTATATTGATTTGCATATTTAATGAGGTGGAATTCTGGTCAGAGTCGGGGTGGGGTGGCAGGCACATGCACATGCACATGCGTTACATTTCATGCTGACCGAGATTTATGTGGCCATATACCACAACATTAATATTTCTCAGAACATTTAGTTACATATTGTCCAATCTATAATGATTAGCCTGGGAATGTATACATTCTGTTGTCCGGAGTAGTTCCATCAAAGCAGAGCTGTTAAAACTGCTGGTTACAATATATAAAGTGTGACAGGCGGCTGGCGTCCATACCCAGTCGAGATGCCCCTGCATGCTATATTCAGGGGGAGCATCCCTGAAAACTGCAATACCTCCCCCTGGACGCTAGATGGCTGCCTCCCTGGGGTAGAACAGTGCCATGGGTTCCCGCAGGGCATACTGGGAATTGGAGTTGGGTGCAGCCCTGTTGGGTCCTGCAGGCACCGCCAGGGGGCGCTGTGTTTGGGACTCCTGAGCCCGTATGGGCAACATATTCATCACACCTGGAATTGCAGCCGGAACTCTGGGATCAAGCACCTGGAGCACTTCCGGGTGAACTATAAAAGGAGCCAGCAACCACCACTCAGTGGCCAGAGTTGGGTGGGAGGAGGACAAAGCTTGGTGAGGAGTAGTGGTAGAAGAAGAAGTGTGTTGTGTGTCTTTGCTTGTGCTTTTGGGACTGTGTTGGGCCTGTGGGACACGGGGAAGAGAAAATAAAAAAGTCTTTCATTTTATATGTGCCTCTGTGTCAGTATATAGCACCTTTATCACAAAAGTAATTATGACAATAATTTTGAGAGACTGTTATTAGACAGTATACAATGTTTTCTCAGTGCCCATATCCAGTAGCAACACTTAGTGTGTCTCCTTTGACCAAACTGTTCTTCCAGGACTTGAAATGGAACCATAGAGAGATTTGAAGAATTATCATTATTAGATGCAGGGGCAAACTTTCATTATTTGCTAGTAAAATCACTGACATTAGAATATACTGAAAAAAGGTAAATAAAAGGCCTGTGTGTTCACTTGACCTGATTCAAGTGAAAGTGAACTTAAAGAGTCAGAGCTAACAGGTTTAATTTCTCTTGAATTTATGTACACTAGGTTTTTGTAAATAATTGCTATTGCTAATTGGCTTTAACTTAATGTTGTTTTCATAACTATTAACATTAATTTACATTATTATAGCACTAGCCTTTGGAACAGAATAAAAAGAATGTCTACAAATATGCATGTTTTTATATACATACATATCACATGGTATAAAAATGTATATTTGCAAATGTGTACAGTGCTCTGAAGTTGCCAAGGGATAGTATGTACTAGTATATAAAATTATTCAAAAAAAGTTTGTCCTAAATGCATGACAGCATCATTTGTGAGTTTGCTTAAACCATTTTTGACTCTTTCAGTGTTTGTTCAAGATATTTTACTTCTGTTTAGTAGAAACACATTGTACAGGAGAATGAGAGCATTTCCAGCAAGTTTGTTTTGTTAGGTATAAGTGCAACACAATCATTTGTTCAATGCAACACAACATCATATTGAAAAACTGCTGTGTACAAAAAGAAAAAATAGTAATCGTACATTTTAAAAGCATGGCCCATATTAATCAATGGAAATTAGCTTTTTTGTAATTTTATTACATTATTTATTTTAATTTTGTTGTTATGTTAACTATGACATATGTGACCTCTGGAGCAGTTCTCACCAAAATAAGAAGTAAGGAAATGGGAAAATGAGTTAAAACTAGAGACTTTTCAACACATACAGAGGACATAACCAATTTTGTTGAACAAGCCGAAGCATTTCTGTCTGTAACTCCCCTGAGTAAAGAGGAACTGTTGGGCGTGATTAACGCAGCGCTAAAGGGACTCGCAAAGAGCTGGTGGCAGGCTAGTAAACAGACGATCGGCGATTGGGGCAGCTTTAAAACAGCATTCCTTGAAGCATTTTTGCCGGAGGATTACCAAACCGAACTGGAGAATAAACTACTATCCATGGTACAACAGCCCAATCAATCAATCCGGGACTTTGCTTATGACTATCGGGCGCTGTGCTTGAAGTGGCGGCCGGAGATGCAGGAGGAAGAAATAGTGCGACGTTTGCTGAATGCATGCAATCCCCGCCTGGCGGGGGGGTTGAGAGGAGTGGTAACTACGGTGGACGGGCTGGTAAAGGTAGGCTCATTGGTGGAGCGGGATTGGGCTTCATCAAAGGATTACTGGAACAAGGTACATTCTAGTAAAAAGGAGCCTCCACCTTCCAAATCCGCTAAAATAAGAAGCTGCCAGGCAGATGTTGGACTCACCGTTTTCTCCTCTTTGACACCCCTGTTAGTGGTTTCCGTACAGGTAAGGGGCTGGATACTAGATGCTGTGGTGGATACGGGAAGCCAATATACCTTGATACAGAAGAGCTGGTGGAATAAATTGGTCCAGCCCCAGGAAAAGCTGCAACCGGCCTCGGGGGTCAATTTCATTTTGGCAGATGGAACCAAGCACTGGGCCCTAGGAAAAGTTCAGTGGGAGCTCCAGTTACATTCATAAAGCTGGAGGACAGAGATCTATGTAATGGAGGATATGTACCTGACAATCCCAGTCCTTTTGGGGTTGGAGTCAGCCACGGCTATCCATATGGTTGCATATTTTCAACCTCAGAGATATGTGGTATTCGGGGGTGGAGAGCATTCCTTTTTATCCAAGGCCCGTGAAGAGCTTCAAGGGGTTTACTTGGGTTTCTATGCAGTAGAGATTAAGGACTCCAAGGGCACTGAGGCAGCAAGCACTTTGGAACAACCTGAGGAAGTAAGAGCTTTGCTGGGACAATGGCCAAAGGTATGGACGGAAAGCCTGGGACAGACCACTGTTATGTTTCACGACATCCACACTATAGATGAGGTGCCAGTCAGACACCGCACATACCGAGTTTCACCTCAGAAGAAGGGAATTATAAAGGAGCACATCAACAAGATGCTTGTAGATGGAATTATTGAGCCTTCAGCATCCTCTTGGTCTTAGTAAGAAAACCTGATGGGTCTTTCCGGTTTTGTGTAGACTTCAGAGGCCTGAATGCGAAAACTCACCTCGATGCTTATCCCATGCCTCAAATACATGATATATTGGAGTCCTTGCATGGTGCTACCATTTTCAGCACATTGGATATGCGTAGTGGATATTGGCAGGTATGAATGGGAGAAGACAGCAAGCACAAAACAGCAGTTACGACCCCTGAGGGTTTGTTCCAGTTCCGGGTCATGCCTTTTGGCCTGAAAAATGCCGGCGCCACTTTCCAGCGTCTTATGGAGCATGTACTGGGAGGATTAATAGGTGAACTCTGTTTTGTTTACATTGATGATATTGTCTACTCCCCCACTTTAGAACAGCACCTGAGGGACTTGAACACTGTCTTCCAGCAGGCACAGCTTACTCTAAATGTAAATAAATGTCACCTTGCTCAACCTCATCTCCATTTTTTGGGCCACATAGTGTCAGCAAAAGGAGTTGAAGTAGACCCAGAAAAGACCATTGCTATACAGAACTACCCTACGCCTGTGGACCTCAAGAGTTTGCAGCGGTTCCTAGGATTGGTAGCGTGGTACCATAAGTTCATTCCACACCTTGCTGACCTAGCGGCCCCCCTTAACCATCTAAAGAAAAAAGATGTGCCCTGGAAATGGACCACTGAATGCCAAGAGGCAGTTGATCAACTAAAGGCGGCTCTTCAATCTCCAACTATCTTAGCTCAACCGAATCACACACTGCCTTTCCAAGTCCAGACTGATGCCAGCAACCTTGGCCTTGGTGCTGTTTTATCCCAGAAGAAGGATGGACTGGAGAGAGTGATCGCTTTTGCGTCACGAAGTCTGCGTGGTGTTGAAGTAAATTATTCTATCTCTGAGAAGGAGTGTTTGGCGGTGGTATGGGCAGTGGAGAAATGGCGTCATTTTTTGGAGGGAGTTGAGTTTGAGGTCTATACCGATCACAATGCCCTGACCTGGATATTCAATCAGCCCAAAACGTCCTCCCGGTTGACAAGATGGGTTCTACGTCTCCAGGGTTTCACCTTCAAGGTGTTTTACAGGAAAGGATGTGGCAACGTGGTTCCCGATGCGTTGTCACGGATTCCAGAATCTACGGGTATGATATGTCTTGCCACGACCTAAAGTCAATGGACGCATTTACCCCTGAGCTTACCAGACTTGGCTAAAGCACAACAGAAGTGTCAGATGTGCCAGCAATTTCGGAAGGACTCTAGCAAACAAGGGTTGGGTCGCATTTATTTTGAGGAATTACAAGGTTTATTATATCGAGCAGTGCCAGCGAGATTTGAGGGGAATAAACTGCAACTTGTGGTCCCTCAAGAATATGTGCCTGTGTTCCTCCAATACTATCATAACAGCCCTTTTGACGGACACCTGGGTAGATTGAAAACCCTGTTAAGAGTGTTGGAAATGGCATGGTGGCCTTCTGTGCGGAAGGACGTATGGGACCATGTGAAAAGATGTCAGACATGTCAGATGATGAAAACTCCACCTGGTAAACCACCTGGAGAGTTACAGTCAACCGTGGTGTCTGAACCTGGAGAGATGTTGGGAGTTGACCTGATGGGACCTTTACCTTCTACTTCCACCAGGAAGACAGTCTTGATGGTCGTAGTTGATTATTTTTCAAAGTGGGTGGAGCTGTTTGCTCTAACAGATGCTAAAGCTCAGAAGGTCTGCACCACCCTGAAAAATGAAATATTTACCCGCTGGGGTGTGCCAAAATATATTGTGTCTGATAGAGGTCCCCAGTTCACCAGTGAGTTAATGGAGAAACTGTGTATGGCATGGGGTGTAAAGCAGAAACTGACTACGGCCTATCATCCTCAAACTAATTTGACAGAGAGAGTAAATCGGACATTAAAGACCATGTTGGCATCCTATGTAGGAGATCGCCATCAAGACTGGGACAAATGGATCCCGGAATTGCGATTTGCCATTAATACGGCGAGCCATGAGGCTACTGGTGCTACGCCTGCCTTGGTAGCCTTAGGACGACAGGTAAAGGGCCCACTTGATCGTTTAATAACAGCTCCCTTACCTGAAACTCCTCAATATACTACAGTTACCACTCTAGATCAATTTAGGAGGGACGTTCAGATGAGATTGGTGAGGGCGACAGCCAGACATGCCAGGTATTACAATGCCCACCGTAGTAAAGTGCACTACTCGGTAGGTGATCTGGTCTGGGTTAGGGCTCACTATCTCTCTGATGCCAGTAAAAAATATTCCTCCAAGCTTGCGCCTAAGTGGACAGGACCAGCTTTGATCATAAAACAACTCGGGCCCAACAATTACCACATACAAAAGGGTAGAGAATCAGAAAAGAAAATAGAGACAGTAAATGTGGTCAACCTCAAGCCCTACTTTGGACCTCCTCTGAGAGAGACTGGGGGTGGGGAATTATGTAGCATTGCCACATAAAGTATATATTTTTCTTTTCTTCTTTTCTCTATGGAAAATCCCGTTGTCAAAAAAAAAAAAAAAAAAAATATACGGAAGATAGGCGGGTTAAATAGAGAAGACCTTTTGGGAGGTACAGGGTTGTTCTTTACAATTTCCGGAGGTTGCCATGGAAACGGATGCACTATTTAAATTGAGGTGGGAAAAGGCAGAAAAAAAAAAGGAAAGAAAAGAAAGCCCGAGTTGTATGGTGAAGGAGGGAAAGGACATGACCATTCTAAGTCCAGGATAAAGATTTGTTTTCGGGGAGCACCACAAATCAGCTGCAGTCTGGGGTGGCCACCTCGAAGTTTCCGGATACACTGAGGATACCAGGAAAAGGATCGAAAACGGTGTGAGCGGTAAATCTTTTTATTCTGGGATTGGCATGCCTGATGAACTGGACTATGGAAAAAGAATAAAACGAGAAAAACACTAAATCAAAAGGACGGAGGGGAAAGCCTGGGAATTATAGTTTCATGCTTTGGGTTCATAGTGTATATTGGAAGTGGGAGTGTTTTAAAAGTGTATTATTTATAGTTTTTGTTTTTGCATTTTTTTTTTTCTCTCTGTGTGGGTTTTTTAATATCGTTTTATTATTATAAATCACCTTTCGGCGCTGTAGGAAGGGGTTAAAGGCAGGGTGAGGTTGTCCTGCAGTCTTCAATTAAACTTATTAAAGTGTAGCGGAAAAAATCGTTACACTATTTCAGGATCTTTTACTTGAATATCATTAAAAAGTTTTAATAGCAGTTTCAAATAACACAAAAATGCCAAATTGTTGCAGTGAACTAAGAACAAGACTCCTGCCTATACTGTAGTAATGTTACACTATTACATCACATTATTTATTTTGCTTTCAATAAACTAGTCATTTTTACATTATGAGACACTATATTACTTTAAATACCTCACTTTATTTGTTGGTATAACATTTTCTGTGATGGAGCTGAATTGCATCTGCAAAGAAGCAAAATCTATCATGTAAAGAAATTTTGATTGAAAAGAGAATAAGTTAAATCTCATTAATTAAATGAGTTTTCCAAAGACAACTTGGGGATACGTCATGCAACGATAAATAGCTCCAGCCTTGTTTTAATAATACATAATGCTTAACAGCTGAAATGGTTGTATTTTCACCTGTTTTCCTTAAAAATGATCAAATATTGGGTTTGTGGTTTAAGGTATTAATAACCTATACATCACTGTTTTTTTCTCAAACCTCACCATAATGGATATAGCAGATGGTGTCTAATGCAGATGGATTTATGGTCTGGAACTTATTTGCATGATGCTGGCAACCAGCTACAGAAAATCACACAAAATGTTGATGGAGGGGAAAGCATCAGATACCGTCAGTGAAGCAAGATAATAAACTGTCCATAATTTCACAAAACATTTCATAGTTAAAAAATGCTAACACAAATAGCTTGCAACATTTTTTTTCCTCAAAACACTATGTGGGCATAATTTAAATATGATTATAACCTATTTTTTCTGAAAATATATTTAAATTTATAATGTGTTATAAATGAAATAATATATTTTAATGCAGTAGATATAATAACATGACAGTTCATAATTATTCATTATATGTGTATATTTTAGTACTGATGTCAATAAAAGAACTTGAATGTCTGTCCATATTCAGTGTAAATTTATGTCTGTTCATTACTTATTGACCATTTTCCAAAAATAAAAAATTGATAAAATTGGTTCCTGTAAAGAAGATAGTTTTGAAATGTTTATGAACCATATTGTTTCCAAAATTTTCAGAAAAGTAACATAGAAAATTTACATATTTTTCTGCACTAAAAAGTTTGGGTTAATGAGAGATAAAAAACATAAAATGTACTGAAAGTAGTTTCAGACTGGCAAAAATATCAACATACTGCCATTGCACCATTAACTCATAATGTAAGTCTTCCAAAAATATAATACAAGGAATATGTACTTGCATTTTTAGAATGAATAGAAATAGAAACACACTTTTCATTGTTCATTTTGGAATTGAGACAAATAAGCAATCTTTAAAATAAAACAGGCAAAATATTCAGGACAAGGATAATAGGCAAGTAATTGTTTGAAGCTGTATACATCTTAAAACAAATGTCTTTGCTCACAAATTTGATCGGAGTAATGCCACTCTCTCATCTGTTCATTCTCCCTAAAGGAGCAGCAGCAGGATTTGAGCTCAGCACCTTCAGAGCCTGCCTTCTCTGCCATGCAGTAACTGAACTCTCCTTTAATGTTCCTGGATAAACTGAGAGCTCAGGTTTTACAACCAGCCAATCAATGTGAGTATGTGAAATGGAAAGGGATAAGGACTAAGTAATTTCAACAAGCAACCGTTTACAACTACATTCTAACTTTAAGAAGTGCTACCTTTTCAAAAAAATTTCTCTGGAGTTTGAAACACTCATAGCAGAGAAAAATTCTTAAACTTATGTTTAAAAATTTTATTTGAGTATCTCTTAATGAAAGAAATTTATAAAATGGTTTTATCATTATGCATATCTATGCATAACTTATTTAAAACACAGCAACTGTGAGGTATAACAATTTAACTCCAGTTTTATATAATCATAAAAGGTTAAGTTCTATCTGCCAGAGGTGTGTTGTGATAGTGGTGGAGGAGATAACATGCAGAGTCATACCAAAAAAGATGTTGTTGGTGGTAGATGACTTGCAAAGAATAGATTGTATCCTCAAAAATTCCCCAAGTTAATCGGAACCTAAGGAAAACAATTTGGAGTCCATTGGCCAACCTGGCTAAATCTGGAAAATGGATGTGTAACAGGTGATAATGATGGTCATACCTTAGATCATGTACAATACAAATACCAGCAGCAATGGCAGACCTTTTGAATTTTCCTAAAATAATTGCTATCTGTCTGAATGTTTGTTGTGGAATATTGATAGAGGATTGAATAACAAAATGGCCACTAGTATTCAGTATAGTCTAAAATTTTATTTTTGTCTCCTGTGCAGTTAGTTTCTTATTAACATAGTGATCATTTTTTGTTTATTGTTACTTGACTAGTTTAAAAAAACTAAAGGTACAGCATTTACATCTGTGTACAAGTATAGATGTATATAAATACTGTTAACTGACGAGTCACAATAAAGGTATTCTACTGCTGCTGCTCCTCTTTGTGTAAGGCTTCCTTGCATTTTTTGCACATTTTCTCACATTGTTTTATTCAAGACTGCAATTTGCTACTCTTTCATTTTGAATTTAGATTCTGATTCAACAAAAAATCTAATGCCTGGGGCAATTAGTTTCAAATCACCTAGTTCATTGAATAAACCATTTTAAATGCTTGCTGTAGCTTAATGAATGATTTAAAACAGTTGAACTTTTTGTAAGAACATGGAGATTTAAATTTAAGCATATCCTCCTATTTTCTGCAATAATCGGGTCCCTACCAGTACCATCTACAGCAATTTCCAGTAGAGACATGCTGCACTAATGCTTGCATTCATCTGTGGATTCTCTTGGCTACTCGGTAGTCCTGCCAACTCCTCTGATTGCTTTTTGTTATGCTATATTTCTGGATATATGAGTGGATCGCTACTCCCACCCTAATCAGCTTGTTTTTTTTATAGAGAGAACAATGCTAAGATAATTACCTCTAGAATCTCCCAAGCTACCAAGGATTCAGATATTTTTTACACATTTTTTACACATTTTGCTATGTTGCAATCTTATGCTAAAATCATTGAAATTGATTTTGTTTCTACACCAAGGAACACACAATACCTCAGAATGCCAAAGCAAAAATAAGATTTTAGAACCTTTATCAAGTTTATTAAAAATAAAAAAGTTAAACATCCCATTGATACAAGTATTCAGACCTTCTGTCATGACACTTTAAGTCTAGATCAGTTGCCTCCCATTCTATTAATTTTCACTGAGATGTTTCTATACCTTGTTTGTGATCAATTCAATTCATTGGACATGATTAAAAAATACACACATATGTCTATATGGTCTCAAGCCCTGAGGTTGAAGGAATTGCCTGCAGAGCTTAGAGAAAGGTGTGTTTTGAGGCACAGCCCAGGGCAAGGCTAAAAAAGCAAATCCTGAAACATTGAAGGTTCCCAAGAGCATAACTGTCTTCATAATTCCTAATTAAAAAAAATTTCAGGAGCATGCCATCCAACTAAACTGAGCAATCGTGTGTGAACATGGTGGAAAACTTCTAGTAAGGACAACCATCATCACAACACTCCACCGAACTGGGTTTTATTATAGAGCAATCAGACAGAAGCCTCTCCTCAGTAAAAGACACATGGAAGCCTGCTTATAGTTTGCAGAAAGGCATCTAAATGACTCTCAGAATGTGAGAAACGAGGTTCTCTGGTCTGAACCAAGATTAGCGCCATGTCTGGAGAAAATTAGGAACTGCACAGCATCTGACCCAATACCATTTCAGCAGTGAAGGAAGCATGGTGTTGTCAATATTATTCTGTAGAGGTTGTTTTTCAGCAGCAGGGACTGGAAAACTGAACAGGGTTAAGGGAAAGCTTAACGGAGCAAAGCACAAAGATATCCTTAATGAAAACCTTCTTCAAATCACTGTAGACCTCAGGCTGGGCCGAAGGTTTCTTGTTTTAACGGGACAATGACCTTAAGCACAAAACAAAAACAATGCAGGAGTAGCTTAGGGACAACTCTGGGAATTTTCATTAGTTGCATAGGTAGATACTGGATTTGAACCCAATCAAATATTACTGGAAAGACTCTAAAATAGCTGTCTACCAACGGTCTCCATCCACTCAGACAAAGCTTGAGAGGACCTGTTGAAAATCATCAAATCCAGGTGTGCAAAGCTTGTCACTCCATACTGTAATCAGTGCCATAGGTAGTTCAACTAAGTACTGAGTAAAAGGTCTGAATACTTGGCTCAATTAAATATTTCAGCTTTTTTATTTTTAATAAATCTGAAACAAGTTTAAATCCTGCTTTTTACTTTCTCATTCTGGGGTACCAAGTACTGCTTGATGTGGGGAAGAAGTTATTTTAAATTTTTTTAGCAAGGCTGCAACATAGCAAAATGTAAAAAAAGTAAAGGGTTTTAAATATTTTTTGGAGCCACTGTATATCATGTGCATTTTATACTATCCAAATATTTTAATGAATTAAGAATTGCAATTGCTGTACATCTATTTCTTTTACCACTGAAGACTATGCTACTGCTCCCACTCAAATATCTGCCTCCCCCAACACATCCATGCTACATACATAAGCTGGCTGCCCTGCTCATCTGCCTTTTCACCAGCCTTACTATTTCCTGTCTAATGATTGGATGTCCATTATGTTAAAGTACAGTACTCTTGTGATGAAGTTTTCAATGTTAAAACACTTTGTCCAGAATAAATGGACAAACTGGAATACTCTGTTTTTGGATATGTTCACAACAAGCTTTCTACCACAGACATTCATGTTAAACCACTAGTACTGTGTGAATTCCTGACAAGAATAACATATCAAGATTATATTCTAACTGAAAAATGACAAAAACCTAATGAGTTTCCATCTGTAAATAAGATGACTCAATCTTGGCATGTCTACTTTGCGGCCACTTGTTGCTCAAGCCAGGGCAGTGGTCTAGTTGTATTTGTTAGAGTTGAGTTAAGCATCACTACAGTACCTATGCCTATTGTCCATGAGTGTTTGGCTATAAAACCAATAACAACATCCAGTCCTATCCTACTCATCATTGTTTATCATTCTCCCAAATACAATGTAAACTTTTTAAGTGATTTAGTTGAACATTACACTCTCTAATTCAGTTTGCTCTCTTTCCCAGGCAATTATTGTTGCTGCAGCATGTTCATTTTTCTGGTCACTCTCTTCGTCACATATTGAACCTGGTCTGGCCTATCTTTTGAAGATTCATTACTCATCTGGACTGCAATGACCATACTTCAGTGCCTATTACAGTCTCTATATATCTTCTGTCTTTAATGGTGAATAAAAAAACATTTTTCAGAAACCTTAAATATCACTCTGTCCTTTTGCTGCTTCCATTTCTTGTCTTTCTCTCATCCACATAATATACACACTAGATAATTTTATTGCCCACTATAACTCAGGCTTCCACTGAGCTTTAGATGAAATAAACCTTTTAAAACACAGCTCAGTTTTCTTTCAGTGTTCAGCTTTGTGGTACAAGTCTGTAGAACAATCCTGTGCAAAATGTATTTAACTTCTTTTTCTTAAATACCCCTAGCTTCTACCTGTGTCCCCCAGGTGCTTCTGCTTGATACTATGTGGTCATATCTCTATCTTCAGTTACATCTGACCCTCTCTAAACTTCACCAGATGGTAATCACTCCAGCAAATTTTGCTGCAAAGCTATTGTTGGACTTCTGCTGGAGATCACCCCCATATATATATTGTAATAAAGGCGCTATATTGCACCTGACCCGGTACAGATTGGACATGGGAGGCACGTATAAAAAGAAAAGACTTTTTATTTTTTTTCAGCTGGAGGGCACGTCTTCCCCGTAATACCTCCAGCCACAGCACAGTCCCAAATAAAGCACAAATGAACCACAGCAGCACTATCCTTTCTTGCACCACCACTCCTCCACAAGCTTAGTCCTCCTCCTCCCGACTCTGGCCACTGAATGGAGGGAGGCGGCCCCTTTTATAATCCCCACCCGGATGTGCTCCAGGTGCCTCTCGATAATCTTCCGCCGGCACTCCCCAGTATGGCAGAAGTACCGGCTGCACACGTGGAAACACTCCGGGTGTCCCTGGTCTTCTTCCCCCCAGTACTTCCAGGTGTGGCGGAAGTGCTGAGGGCCAGGGCTCCTCAGGCATTGGTGCGCCCCCTAGCGGTGACCACGGGCCCCTATAGGGTTGAGCTTCCAAGCTCTGTTCCCGTGGTCCCAAAAGCCACCAGGGAGGTCGCCCCCTCTGGTCTGGAGGAGGTGCAAACCCCTGGGTACCACCTCCAGCCACTCGCCACAATATATATACACTTTTTTCTTTATTTACTTATTTATATTGCACTATGGGTGGCACGGTGGCGCAGTGGTAGCACTGCTGCCTCACATTTAGGAGACCTGGATTCGCTTCTGGGGTCCTCCCTGCGTGGAGTTTGCATGTTCTCCCCGTGTCTGCGTGGGTTTCCTCCGTGGCGCTCCGGTTTCCTCCCACAGTCCAAAGACATGCAGGTTAGGTGGATTGGCGATTATAAATTGGCCCTAGTGTGTGCTTGGTGTGTGGGTGTGTTTGTGTGTGTCCTGCGGTGGGTTGGCACCCTGCCTGGGATTGGATTCCTGCCTTGTGCCCTGTGTTAGCTGGGATTGGCTCCAGCAGACTCCCGTGACCCTGTGTTCTGATTCAGCGGGTTGGAAAATGGATGGATGGATATTGCACTATGTAAACATTAAAATAAATTTTATTTGATTACACTTTAACCTAGTAGTCTTGGCATGGTTGTCAAGCATGCACATTTGTGGATCTCCTCATAGGCTCTGTCAAGGTATATTGTGACCTTCCAGACCACAAGGGGATGTTTCCGCTAACTCTTTCTTCTCCTTCTCCTATCACAGTACTATGAATCCACCCAAGTTAGGGCACCTAGATTGGCCCCTTCCAGAAGGAGGCTTCATTTACGAGAAGGAAGTACTGCCAGCTGAACCTCTCAAAGACTGACTGACCCTTTGAAAACAATTTCTGTTTGTTATTTTTTTAGCCTGAAGTTGGGGCAAGGCAGGGTGAAGATGAGCGTTATTTTTATTTTTGTGTTTTCATTAAATGGGATGAGGTCCTATGAGGTATTCTGTTATTCCTGTACCTGGCCACACTGTCCATGTCGCAGATCATCCAGTTCTACAATTAAGGGATGCATTTCATTTAGTCAATAGCTGGGCATGAGTTGACTGAAGCAGTTTACATTCCTTTTCTTACTGTGCCTCAGTTTTCTTGTGCCTATGGCTTGTCTTTTGCTTTCCTGTTATCCTATGTTCTTGTTTCAAATACATTTTCCTTACCCTTTTAATTACATTTATCTTATTTCTCTTTAATTTTCAATGTATTACCTGTGTTCTTTGCTCATGTTGTGTGAAGGGCAGCAGAGGTGTTTTTCATCTTATGTCTGCAGGATACTGCGGTGGGCCGGCACCCAACCTGGGGTTTGTTCCTGCCTTGTGCCCTCTTTTGGCTAGGATTGGCTCCAGCAGACCCCTGTGACCCTGTGTTAGGATATAGCAGGTTGTATAATGGATGGATGGATGTCTGCAGGATATTATGGACCAATGCCTGAATGGAACACCAAAGAGCCTGCTGGGATTTGGTGTGAATTGGAGGAGGCCTTACACCAGAAAGGATATTGAAGAGTGCTAGTGGAGTTTACAATATCATAACTTAGTAGGCCTGTTAGCAGCAACAGTGGAATATTGGTGGGTTCTGGCACAATTGTGGGCACCTGACCCTATAAAGGGCCAGCTACATATTTATCATGGAGTTCTGAATGGAACTGGAAGTTTTTACTGGCTGTGGCAAGTTTTCCAGAAAATTTACAGGTTTAGCCACTAAAACAGACTGAACATAAAGATGGAATAGAAGAGCATACAAAATTCAAGGTAACACAGTTCACACAAAAATAGAGAAAAAACTGATATAGCAAAAAAAAGAAAACTTCTTGTTTAAGAAGAGTTCTGTTTAAAGATTATATATCTTGTTTTATTCTTTAAATTTGCTCATACAGTTGAACCATTTCTAAACGGTCAGAAAAGTGTATGTCTATCCCATTTACATGCTGCAAAAATGTCTTTCAGTCCATGCTAGCTATAGGCCTATTCCAAAACACACTGACATAATTAACACACGGTATTACAGATACTGTATAGATAAGATGGTAACTCTTATCTTAGATAAGAAGGTAACTATCAGATTAACTATAGGGGCTATAATGTGGCTCTACCATATTATATAACTATGAAAAAAAATTGTATTCTATTCTGCTTAAACAAACACTAATGTAAGTTTAACTTAAAGCTTTAATATACTAAGATTGGCTCTTACAGCTGTAATGAGTCAACGAGGTAGGAAGGGGGCTGTATGTTTAATTAGGCCAAAGACAGGCACAGTTTTTGCTACTTTTTGTTTTATATTACTCTGTACCCAATCTTCTGTTATATCCTTCCTGAAATCCATAACTCGTGTAAATAAACCTTTATTTTGATTGAACACTGGCATTTCTGGGTATTATTCTAAGCTGCAGGTCACAAGTGATATTTAAAGCTTTGTGAAAAAACATTGTGACATATGGCTGTGGCTCTTTCCCGGCCAGAAGGCCAATATACAAGAAGGACTTGGGGAGCAGATATGCACAGGACACTGCCTCCCCTGGATCTCTAGAGGTCAGCCCCCTTGGGTTGCTGTGACTCCACAGATTCTTGCAGGGTACACTGGGAGTTGGAGTTCTCTGAAGCCCTATTGGTTCCCATGTGGCCCTACTTTGGGTTTCCATCACATCTGGGAGTACTTTCAGATAACGCTGATGAGCCACCTGAAGTGCAACCAGGTGCAGCCTAAAGGGAGCTAACTCAATTCACTCAGAGAGCCAGAGTCGGGAGGAAGAAGGATGAAGCTTGCCAATGAAGGAGTGGAAGCAGAAAGGATGGTGTATGCCGTTTATGGTACTGTGCTGTAGGGGGAATGAAAGCAAGGTGTTTCTTCTGGAAAATAAAATGTGTGTTGCAAAGACTTGTGACTAGAGTTTGTCTGTGTTGGTGTTGGGCAGGTGGTGCGCCTCTGTTGTCCATAACATAAAATGGACACATTTTGCCAAAAAAAACTAAACAATCAAATATTTTAATAGAAAATTAGACTTTTTTCTTCATTTATTTTTGAAAATGGAATGTGATTTAATAAACCTGTGAAGTTTCCTTGTCAGTACTCTCCATTGCATTTGATTTTTCTTTCTCAGTTTAGTTAAACAAATACTGAAAATAGCATTTTGTGATGAAACTCTTTGTTAGGTCTGTGCGGACTGGCATATCTACCATAATTCAAATTTTGTATGGTACTCTTACCTGAGTGAAGTTCTAGATTGTGTTAATAAGTACATAACTACAGTAAAAACCAGCTATAAATTTGTAATTGAACCATTTCTTAATTAACAGACAAGCAAAAATGGCAGTGAAGTAATTTCTTCAACATTCAACATTGTTTGCTATTGTTTCTGCACTGCTTATTGGTAAACATCCACATTTGGATACAATTTCGGGAGCAAATTCTACAAAAAGGGTTGTATTAAAAGAAAATAGCAAAAGAAAATGTCAGCATGTTAAAGCTATAGCAAATAATATCACTATTTATGAATTTCATAGAAATATTTGCAGTACAGAAAACCAAAAAATGGGATCAATTAAATGTAAAAATGATGCACTGATCATGAAATTGCTTGGAATAAAAGTCTTCAGTAATGGCTGAACTTCAAAACCACTGATTTAAACATTTAAATAGAAATTATTTTCATATTTGTGGCAATGATTAGGAGTTTGCTCCTCTGATTAGAACCCTCCTGCAAGTTCTAACTACTGTCTTCCAGTGTTGTAGATCTGTTTATTGTGATCTATATTATTTCCAACCGCAGTGGACTTTGGTCGTTCACAGAATATTTGAAGCACAACTGATAGTACATGCTCACCAATATTCAGTCTTCAGTGAGTTAGTCTAAACATCTTTGAAATCTTTGAATCTTAGGACAGTGGTTCTCAACCTGTGGGGCGGGCTCCCCCTAGAGGGGCGTGAAGTAAAAAAAAGGAGGGCGCGAAGATGTGAAAAAAAGAAAACAAGAATCAAAAATATGAAAAAAACATCTGTTGAAACCAAAACCAATTAACTTAAACTACATTCTGATACTAGAACAATAAATATAGAGTTAGATAAATGTCGATAAAAGTTAAGTAGGTATAATAAAATATGCATCGACATTTCAAAAAAATGTTAGGGGGGGCGCGATTAAAACTGTTATGAAAACCCGGGTCGCAAATACTTAAAGGTTGAGAAACGCTGTCTTAGGAAATAAATACAAGAGCTGATGCAACATTGCACTGCTATTTCATTTCAAGCAGCACTTCTTGGCTCTCAACAAGTCATTTTAAAAATGACTTATGAGACTGTTTGCAGAGGATGCCTTCACAGTTCAACAACTTTCAAGATTCTTTGTGCAGAAATAATATAGCACCTCATCTAATGTAGCATTTTTAGTACAAACTTCTCCTACAGCCACAGACACATCTATGAAAGAAATCAGAATTCCAGTGCCAGGAGTAATATAAATATAATTCAACAGCTTGTCTGGGATTTCGTGAGCAATGATTAAATATATCCTAGCTAAATGCTTCATCTTTTGTTTTTGACAGAGCAAAGATAGCATATACCATTTCTCTCTTGATGGATAGTGATTTAGACTATGTTGCAGGGATAAGGAGCAGCTGCACTTCTCTACTTTAGCTGACATTTTGGCAAATTTTAAAGTCATACCTGCTGCCTTCTAAATATAAAATATGTTTTAATATTCATGACAAATGTAAAGCTGCAAAGCTTAGATACTAGGCACTAGGCTCCCACAGCAACTTTTAAGACAAAGGGCAAAACTTGAGTAAATGAATTTGATTTGAGGAGTGGTGGAAGTTGTGGGGTAGGATGCAATTCAGAGGACAAGACTTCAATAAATGAGCTTCATCGTAAAACTTCAATGAGGTGGTAATTGTGACAGCTAAATCAGTAATTTCTTTTTTTATTTATATATATTTTTATTAAATTTATTGCAATCCATACAAATCAATCAAGTTTTTACAAAAAGTAAAATTGAGTTAAGGACAAATCGATCCCCACCCCATAGAGAGAGAGCAAGGCAAATGGCATGAAATTTAAGGCTTGTAAACATACCTAAATTAATAAATTCTCTGTGCTTTATGAGCTTATTTTAAAATATTACTGATTAGATCCTGCCATGTTTTGAAAAAAGTCTGTACGGATCCTCTGAGTATTTGATTTTTTCCAATCTCAAATAGTATAAAACATCGGTTTCCCACTGACTTAAAAGAGGAGAGTTTGGGTTCTTCCAGTTTATCAGAATAAGTCTGCGTGCCAAAAGTGTAGTGAATGCAATCACAATTTGTTTGTCTTTCTCCACGTTATACCCATCTGGAAGAACCCAAAACACAGCTGTTAATGGGTTAGGAAGGACTGTGAGACCAAGGCTGTCTGAAAGGTAATTAAAAATTTTGGTCCAGAATAATGTTAATTTGGTGCAGGCCCAGAACATGTGACCCAGTGAGGCAGGTTGCATCATGCCCTGGAAACATTTTGGAGAGTTTTAGACGAGACAGATGTGCTCGATATATAATTTTGAGTTGTATAATTGTATGCTTTGCGCATATGGAGCTCGAGTGAATTCTCTGCATTGCTACTTTGCACTCCTTTTCTGATATATTAATTGAGAGATCTTTTTCCCAGTGTCC
>JANRMT010062831.1:4299241-4309621 GCA_026402145.1 Polypterus bichir lapradei
ATTCTGACCATGCTGTTAAGAGACTGCTTTTGAAGAATGCTCCCTGTAAGGCATTTTGCTGAGGAGTAATTAAAAGATACAATGAACAGCTTTTATCCTGCCTGATTACTGAATTGTCCCGTTAGAGGATGTTTCTTTCTTTAATAAGATATAAAATTTCATCCACAAAAATGAAAAGACAGAGCAAAGAAGATGAAGGGGGAAGCAGACTGCTCTGGAAGAAGAAGAGGGTAAAGATATGAAGTCAAGATTGTAATGAATAGGCTTTACTAATTTACAGAACAGTAAAAATGAAATCACAGCAAAACTGCTGTTAGTATCCTGTAGTTTAGCCCTGATATCATAGGGCTTGGTGCACCACATTTGTAGCTGCAGCCATATATTAAATAAAGCTTGTACAAATGCCATTGAGGCTATTTCCTTAAAAATCTTTCAGCTCATGTAGCAGAAGTGATGCCACTCAGACTGCACTGTTAGTGATTTCTCAGATTAGTGAGGGAATTGGTTAACTAGCAGGAAATGTTAGAAAAAATATCACAGTGAAGTTTATGATATTAATGTTTACTATCTGTTTATTTCACAGTCACCTAATGAAGATATAGAGCATGGGTGCCCAATGCGTCGACCACGATCGACCAGTAGATCGCAAAGGTAGTGCAGGTAGATTGCGTTGCATTAAAAAAAAAAATGTAAACGTTAGTCTATCATATATCCTCCCTATGGCATTTGTCACTTGATTGACATACAGGGTGGCCAGTCTGAGATCTCTTTTATTCTGTCATCCTGCACGCACATGATCAAACGCACAAGCTACTGCAAAACTCCGGCTATCTCAGTGATCTAGTTAACCTTCCAATTTATACCAACTAAAGAAGGGATTTAAAAAAAAAAATTGTTTGGGGAGGGTATGGGCTGGATGTGGAATTAGAAGAGGGTTTTTTTTTCTCGCAATGTCACAATCGAAGTGCGTTTGTCTGATCTGTCAATCTATCAATGCTATTCCAAAGAAGGAAAATGTGGAAAGGCACTTTCGAACTGTTCATAAAAACTACGAAACTGACGTTCTTCCAAAAAGCGATCTGAGAAAGAGAAAGGAGATGGAACTAAAATCGCAGTTAATCAGACTGCTGTCATTTTTCACTCGACTGAATTCAAAAGCTCCTTGACTGCATTATTCGGCTCTACTTAACGTGTGTTGGGTGACGTCAATGTGTCCGCCTGTCTGTGTCCGGGCCGGCTACCACAATATATATATATATATTTATATAATTTTTAATGTAGGTAGATCATTTTGACCTGGTCATTTTAAAAGTACCCCCCTTACATAAGTGCAATATATAAATTAATAAATATTATTATATAATGACAAACAGTAACCCCCCCCGAAATACACACAAGAATGCCAAAAAAAGAAAGATTAACTTGGAAGTTACAGTCTAAGTGAGGTGTTATGCAGACTAATTGCCATTAGTATAAAGAAGCCCTGGTAGCTCTTCATGACACACTTGTGCTGAATAATTTGTTGGCTTAAAGTACTCAGTGTTTGTGTGTCAGAGAAAGGATGTGCAGCTTTATTCATAATGGCACTCAGTTTTGTTTTCATTCTCACTTTTGTTACTACCTCCAGCAGATTGGGAATGCGTGCCTTTACTTGTTGTGAAAGTCTTCAATACTGATGGCTGTTTACAGGCCTATAAAATACAAAGCTGATTAAGTAATTTTTTTCTATGATCTATTTTATACTTGGAAATATTTAATTGCTAGTTACTTTAACATTAAACGTTAATCTGCTTGCAGCCTGATAGGTCTGTGATTCCTTCTTCCTATTAATCACTTCAGCCTAAAGTAGACAATGCCCTGACCAACTCATAATGATTCACAAGTGGACTCAATACATTACAGATCCTTTATTGCTTTGTCATATGTAATTAACATGCAATGAATTACAAAAAAACAAACTTATGCTTTTCACCTACTAGTTGATTTAACAGGTAAAGGCACTCTGGCATTATTTTGGATCCATCACTTAAATTTTGATCATAAGACCTTAGCATGTTTTAGGATTTAATGTTATCATCTTAGGAGTAGCAGCAGACCTTCCAGGATTAGATTTCTCATGCTGAATTGTTTCTGCAATGGCCTCTGTCTGATTATGCATCAATTTTATAATTCTCATTGTCTGTCTCTTGTACTGACTATTTTTTATATTTATATTTTTATATAAGAATATATATATAATCTTAGCTTCTGATTTATTTTATTGAAAGGTGTATTCAAAACCTTGAGAAAGGACTGAAAAAGAATGATCAACAGAAATGAAATGTTCTATAATAAAACTGTTATGTATCAGGTTGAAGTTGTGTGTATTGTGTTTTTTTTTGTTTGTTTATTTGGAGTTATTTCTCATTTCTATATAGTGTTTCTGTTTCCTTTATATATATATATGACATATTAATTGCGTACTGTCCTCTTAAATGTAGTTCTGTTTCTTGTTCCTTGTAAATAGGCTATGCCACTCTAATATCACTGCTGCTAGATCCTCCCTTTGACTTGATAAGCAGCTCAGACAAATTGAGTCAGCATTCTAGTGTGAATTTATAGCAAATACTGTTTTTGTTTGGGTTTTCTGGTTATTTCAGCACTGTCTTTAATTTTTCCCATCAGATTATGTATTGGGACTTTGCCCTTAATAGTTTTTATATGCACATCCTTTTTGCTATTTAGAGCATTTTTGTGATTCTTCCTATTTTACTAAATAAACCTAGATTTATAAAGATGTCAGTTTGGGATTGTCTTTACAAGGCAATGCTGTCACAGTTTCATCTCCCCTGTGAGACATTTTTGTATTTCACTGTCTTTTTCAACTTTCAAGGCCAGCTGCCCATTTTGTAGCTGCTCAGGTAACCTGTAACCTGCAGGTAGATTTGTGGGGCAAGCTAGTCTAAAGTCAACCATTTCTAGGCTGGCACATGAAAGTTTTAGCCTGCCTTTTGTGAAGCTTTTTAGATACCTTGTATCATCTGCCATGTTTAGAACTCCAAATTACACCAGCCTGGTATACTGTTCGATTTTTAACTGCTATAGTGTGTTCCCCTCTATGATTTATAAAATATCTATGTGTTTCCCCTATGTAGACTGTCTAACACTTTCAATATAAAATGCAACAGATTAGGTTTGTAGACAGAGTATTGAAATAATACAGTACATTCAAGGGGTATAGTAACTGAAACTGGAATAGAAAGTACCTGGAGAAGTTACAAAGACTGAAAAAAGTAAGCTGAGGAAACATTAGCACAGCACTGACAAGGATCTTGCAGCAAAGAAAAAGAGTGCACTCCAATGCATGAAGAAATTTTCCACTTGAACCCAGAGCAACAACAAAGTATCAACTCCACACAACATCAGACATTATCATTAAAGGCTTGGTATCATAAAACTATTATCTGTGCCAAGATAAAGTAGAACTGTTAATACCAGTAAATTGCCAGCGTATATGGTATTTGTTTGTCTGCCTAGTCTGCCTGAGTCCAGTATTATGTGTCAACATATATATTGTGGCCAGGTGCAGAATGATAGGCTAGGCAACTTTGAAAATTTCTACACCAACTCGGTCATCCTGTTTACTTTAAAATGAATCAAAGAGAAAATTGATTCCATTAGGCGGAAAAGAAAAACAGCCTCTTGGGCAATACAACAGAATAAGCTCTTGTCTCTAAGAAAAATAGCGAGTCATTCTTGGGAGCTCCATCTGGCGGTTCGCTCTCTTAAGTAAATGATGCCTTCGTATGTTCTGCTAGGCTTCTTTATAGGATGAGCATTTGAAGGGGCTGAGTTAAGGGCACTCACTGGACAGCTTCTCTGAGCTACTGCGAGTGAAGTAAAACAGAAAATTAGCGAACCCCTTTTGCCCTAGTGAGTTATCAGATATCTGGATTGAACCCCGTAAGGAGGTCCTCCAACGTGCATGCATGAAATGTGCAGTTATCATAATTCTATATTCCTTGTGTTTATTAATAAATTGTATTGTTCTGTTTCTTAAAATAAGTGTACTTCATTTACCTTGATATACTGTAAGCCTAAAGGCTGGAGACCCACCTCCTACAACAGAGAAAGGTAAGTTAAATAAAGTAGGAGCCTTGCTGAATTATTTGATTAATTATCAAACTTATAATTAACCAAGTTAAATTTTCTTTTTTAAATCCCACATTATTATAGCATAATCAAAAATTCCATCACTTCATATCAGCAAAATGATTGAGGTGGCCCAGTTCCTTAGTTACAAATGATATGTACTTAATCAAAAATAAAAAGAAAAGATTTCTTGTTAGAGATAATCTTGACTCCTCTGTTTTTGAAAATTTTAGACCTATTTCTAACCTGCCTTTCTTAAGTAAAATCCTAGAGAAGGCAGTCATTATGCAGCTAAATGATCACCTAAATAAACATTCTGTTCTTGACAAGTTTCAGTCGGGTTTTAGAACAAATCACAGTACAGAAACTGCACTCGTTAAAGTAGTAAATGACTTGCGAGTAAATGCAGACAGAGGCCGTTTAACTGTTCTCATTCTCTTAGATCTGAGTGCCACATTTGATACCAATGATCACAATATTCTTAGAAATCACCTTAGTCAATGGGTAGGCCTCTCTGGCAGTGTCTTAAATTGGTTTGAGTCTTACTTGGCAGGTAGAAAATTCTTTGTTAGTTGTGGTAATTATTAGATAGATAGATAGATAGATAGATAGATACTTTATTAATCCCAAGGGGAAATTCACATACTCCAGCAGCAGCATACTGATAAAGAACAATATTAAGAACAAAATGAAGGTATAACAGACAGACAATAATTTTGTATAATATTAATGTTTACCCCACCCCGGGTGGAATTCAAGAGTCGCATAGTGTGGGGGAGAAATGATCTCCTCAGTCTGACAGTGGAGCAGGACAGTGACAGCAGTCTATCATTGAAGCTGCTTCTCTGTCTGGAGATGATCCTGTTCAGTGGATGCAGTGGATTTTTAATTATTGACAGGAGCCTGCTTAGTGCCCGTTGCTCTGCCATGGATGTCAAACTGTCCAGCTCCATGTTTACAATACAGCCTGCCTTCCTCACCAGTTTGTCCAGGCGTGAGGCATACCTCTTCTTTATGCTGCCTCCCCAGCACACCACTGCATAGAAGAAGGCGCTCGCCACAACCGTCTGATAGAACATCTGCAGCATCTTATTGCAGATGTTGAAGGATGCCAGCCTTCTAAGGAAGTATAGTGGGCTCTGTCCTTTCTTACACAGAGCATCAGTATTAGCAGTCCAGTCCAGTTTATCATCCAGCTGTACTCCCAGGTATTTATAGGTCTGTACCCTCTGCACACAGTCACCTCTGATGATCACGGGGTCCATGAGGGGCCTAGCCCTCCTAAAATCCACCACCAGCTCCTTGGTTTTGCTGGTGTTCAGTTGTAGGTGGTTTGAGTCACACCATTTAACAAAGTCTTTGATTAGTTTCCTATACTCCTCCTCCTGTCCACTCCTGATGCAGCCCACGATAGCAGTGTTGTCTGCAAACTTTTGTCTGTGGCAGGACTCCGAGTTGTATTGGAAGTCCGATGTATATAGGCTGAACAGTCCCCTGCGGCACTCCTGTGTTGCTGACCACAATGTCAGACCTGCAGTTCCCGAGACGCACATACTGAGGTCTGTCTTTAAGATAGTCCACAATCCATGCTACCACGTATGAATCTACTCCCATCTCTGTCAGCTTGTCCCAAAGGAGCAGAGGTTGGATGATGTTGAAGGCGCTAGAGAAGTCCAGAAACATAATTCTTACAGCACCACTGCCTCTGTCCAATTGGGAGAGGGATCGGTGTAGCATATAGATGATGATCCTCCACTCCCACCTTCTCCTGGTATGTGAACTGCAGAGGGTCGAGGGCATAGCGGAACTATGGCCTGAGGTGGTGAAGCAGCAGCCATTCCATGGTCTTCATCACATGTGACGTCAGAGCGACAGGCCGGAAGTCATTCAGCTCACTAGAATGTGATACCTTTGGGACTGGGGTGATGCAAGATGTTTTACAAAGCCTTGGGACTCTCTCCTTATTCTTCAAAGGCACATGATATTCTATATGGTGTTCCACAAGGATCTCTCCTGGGTCCAGTGCTCTCTTCGATCTACATGCTTTGCTTCCATTAGGTCAGATTATCTTGGGGCATAACATGAGCTACCACAGCTATACTGATGACACACAACTGTACTTATCAATAGCACCTGATGACCCTGATTCTCTTGGTTCACTGACACAATGTCTTACTTGTGTTTCTGAATGGATGAGTAGTAATTTTCTCAAACTAAATAAGGAGAAAACAGAAATTTTAGTGATTGGCAAAAATGGATATAATGAGGGTATTAGAAATAAACTTGATCCATTAGGCTTAAATGTCAAGACAGAGGTAAAGAATGTAGGGGTAATTATTGACTCTGATCTAAATTTTAAATCACATATGTTTCCTTTAGAAGTAAAAGCTCCCTTGTTGGAATAAGTTCTTTTAAACTGCAGCATTTTAAGTATTCGAAAATATAGAGATATGATATTAAAAGTCGATATCCCTCCCATAGTGATAACGGCTGTACAAAAAGAATCACGTAAGAGAATTATACTTAGCTTTCTTTAATAACGGTGTACACAGTATAACAGACGAAAGGAAGCTTATAGCAGACACTACCAAGGTCGGATCTTGATCTATGGAGTCTGCCATTTTCGTCCATACACTGAAAGGATTTTCGGGATGAATAACGATATCATCCGGACGTCAGCTTCAAAGTGTCTTGGCAGCAGTCCAAGCCTTATATACTGTCTTCTCCATGTGCTGGTCCTCTCTGGTCTCCAAACAAGGACAGTAAAGACTCAACCCCACCTCCAAAATAATAATAGCACAATGCTTACACAGCAGTTTGTTCAGTCTCCAAACTGCTAAAGTAATGGTTTTCTAAATGCAGGCAGACTAGCCCCTATGTTCCAAACTTAGCTTGCACATGTGAACGAATCCTTTAAAAGTTTTTTACAGAGACAGTGACATTAACCTTAATATTATAGCAAATGTATTATAACAACATATTAATCAGATTACTAGGACAGCATTTTTTCACTTAAGAAATATAGCAAAAATTAGATCTCTTATAACTTTGCAAGATGCTGAGAAATTAGTTCATGCTTTTGTTATCAGTCGGCTAGACTACTGTAACACACTCCTCTCAGGACTACCCAAAAAAGACATCAATCGATTGCAACTAATGCAGAATGCGTCTACTAGAATCTTAACTAGGGAAAAAAATCTGAGCCTTCTCTCCAGTTTTGTTGTCACTACATTGGTTACCTGTGTCATTTAGAATTGACTTTAAAATACTGCTTATGGTTTAGTAGTACTAGGGTGTTGTACTGTGTTAGCCATTATGAATGTAGTGATTTTTCAACCAAAATGACACCTTTTATTGGCTAACTAAAACGATTAAAATAATGCAAGTTTTCGAGGCAACTCAGGCCATATATGGTCATACATTGTTCTTCTCTCTAGTTAAATGAATATTAGCCTGAAAAGGTCTATTAATGTTTTACATTTAAGATGTCTCACTTAAAGATTTACCAGTGTTGTTACTTGTCCTAATGTGTACATAAACACAGGGAACTCCAGTTTCTGTATTACATCTTGCCTGAAGAAGGGGCCTGAGTTGCCTCGAAAGCCTGCATATTGTAATCTTTTTAGTTAGCCAATAAAAGGTGTCATTTTGCTTGACGTCTCACTGCTTATGGTTTACAAAGCCTTAAATAATCTTGCTCCATCCTATATTTCAGTATGCCTTTCACCCTACACTACAAATCATAACCTTAGATCTTCAAATGAGTGTCTGCTTATAATTCCAAGAGCTAAACTTAAAGGAAGTGGCGAGGTGGCCTTCTGCTGTTATGCGCCTAAACTCTGGAATAGCTTACCATTAGAAATTTGCCAGGCTAAAATGGTGGAGCATTTTAAAAAACTGTTAAAAACTCATTACTTTAATATGGCTTTTTCATAGCTTCATTTTAGTTTAACCCTGCTATTCTGTATATGCATTTAATTATCTTTTTTTTTCCTGGCTCCAAAATCCGTACTAACCCCTACTTTCTCTGCTGTTCTTTTTCCGGTTTTCTGTGGTGGCAATCTGCGCCAAATATTGTTTTTACTGAAGCTTTAAAGTAAAAGTGCAAATAATGAAATTGAAACAATTCCAAAGAAAAAAAAAGCTTTTAAAGTTGTATATCAGATTACCCAAACACAGGGGTTGGCGAGCAAAGTGAGCAGAGGGTGGAGCCCCCTAGTATTTAAAAAGAAAATTAAGAAGTATGCTTCTTTTGTTCACAATATACAGTGGTTCCTCGGTATACATCCTTAATCCGTTCCAGATCCTTTGACTTATACCAAACAGAACGTATACCAAACAAAATTTTCCCATAAGAAATAAAGGGAAAATGATGAATCCATTCCCATGAAAAAAAATCCTATTGTTATTGTCATATTATACATTGATGGGGTTGTATAAAATAATTTAAACACTGCTTAAAACTAAAATACATAAATACAAAAGCAATTAGATGAAATAAATGAAAATTTAACCTTGGTTTACTTTTTAATAATGTCTTTATTTTTCACAATCGTAGATACCGTCGTTCTCAGCATACCGTATGCAGCAGCCATGTCCCGGATACACATGCCACCTTCATACTTTTCAACAACCAATTCAAATTTATGCGAAAGAACACAAAATCACATGAAAATTCACATAGTGTTATAGCGGGGGTTGTTCACTGAATGCTAGCAAGTGGCATACGTGGGCAGTCGTGGCTTTGTCTCGAGAAAGGTAAACAAGGGTAGAGTGTGGTGTTCTATCACGCAAGTCGTATTCTAAACAAAGGTCATATGCCAAGCAAAATTTTTCGCATCCAAACAGGACGTATACCAAGTTGAATTTATTCCAAAGCGGACATACACCGAGGTACCACTGTATTCTGATGATCAGAGTTGTATTTTTCTAATTTTAACATTTAGGACAACAGTCAGCCCATCGTTATGCATTTTTATTGTACTTTACAGTCAGAAGTTCATTACATTAAACTAACTCCTCATTCTGAATTCACTCTTCATTTACATGCAACTATAAAGCTATTCGGATCTTTACTGACTCACCACACCCTGCCCAGCCTTTATTTAGTCTCCTTCTATATGCAAAATGGCTTAGGAATCCCAGATGTTAAGTACTCACAAGCTGTGAGAATCTAAGAGTTGCCCTTAACAGTTATTATGTTATTATGTAGTGTACAATTATTATTTTGGGGCTGCACGTACTATATTTAAAAGCAAGCTGCAATTTGCCTCATCTACAGGATGGCCATAGGGGATTTAAATCCAGAATTTACTACTTATTTAGTAATATTAATTTGTATTTTATATTATTAGTTGATCTTTGATATTATTCATATATCCTAATACACTTTGCTTTGCTTTAAAACTATTATAATTTGTAGTCACATCTTGGGTGATTGAAGTAAAAAAGTAAGTACAATGCATCTGATGTGGGTAGATGTCCACTTCTTTCGTGCAAGATTAGTAGCTGAGATAAGCAGTGCAGGAAGGATGAACAAATCATGGCTGTACGTAAACTGTATCAGCTTCCAGTGTCTAGAGGACACTGTTAAAGTCTGTTCAAGCCAAAGCTAAGGAGTCTATATCTGGAGAACTGAGGAGTGACAGGCTGGACAGGCATCACTCATAATCAGTGGTAAGTGGATAGTGTGTGTGTGTTTGTATGTGTGTTAGTGTGCAGGCCAAATCATAACAAATCTAATTCAATCCACTTATTCCACAATAAAGCAACAGACTTCCACACTAATTTGATGATTTCATTAAATGTTTTGTAGACTATTGAGAATGATGCTTGTTGTAGTCATCATTGTGTGCCTTTGAATTGACATTACTTTTGTTTGAGCTTCCCTAAACTAATTTTTTGAAAACGTTTTCCTTCCGTCCACCACCATCTTCCAATGACCAGTCCCCCCACACCACTCTGAATGTATCGACAACTACTATTACTCCAACTGGTATGGTAAGTGATGTGTGCACCTCCATCAGTATGGGTTGTCCATAGTAACTGATGACTGAGTGAGGAGACAACTGATTAGCCTACACACAGGAAAAGAAGTCAGAAGTTTTCTTTCTTTTTAATAATTCTGGTGTGTATTTGTTTGTTATAATATTTATTTATTGATCTTCTGTGAAAAGCTAAATGTCCTCCTTGGAACAAATAAATCTATCTATCTATCTATCTATCTATCTATCTATCTATCTATCTATC
>JANRMT010062831.1:4309631-4363062 GCA_026402145.1 Polypterus bichir lapradei
ATCTATCTATCTATCTATCTATCTATCTATCTATCTATCTATCTATCTATCTATCTATCTATGTTTAACAAGTCAAATTTTATGGAACAGACTGTAACATCAATGAATTACGTATTTACTTTTTAATGAAACTGAATGCCAATTTATTAGTGTCACATAAATTTCAAAATAATCATCAAAGTGTGACAGCATCAGGAACTTTAATTAGAGAAAAACAACTTCACAGTGCATGCCTTAACAAGGAGTTTTCAAACAAACATAAGTACAATTCGAAGTAAGAGTAAAGCAAAGTAGGACATGATACATTTTTAAGGAAAATACTCTAGAGAAATCTGCTCAAGGAGAGAAATAACACAACAGATCTGATACTATGAGTTGACAATACTGAAAAATCAGTGTCTAGATTTGGTGCAAAGATTTCAATTACAGAACATACTGTAGTTACATGTATAGTTAAAAGGTAATGCATCTAGTTTTTAGTTATGTTTGACAGTATAACAGTCTACTGTTATGTCAAGCACAGTTGCTATATAATAGTATGTACAATCTATTAGCAAAAGACACTCTAAATCTTTGACATTTTACTGTTAGTACATGCAAATAACTGAGATGTATCTATTTTGTCAGAATAAACTGAATATAACCCTTGAGTGTTCTGTATGCATTATTGTGAAAGGGGAACACTCCATTTGCCTTGCAATATTGAAGAAATAGATAACTATATGATAAATATTAAAAATGCAAGAAATGTGCACATTTTATCCTTGCATTAATATATATCTGTTAAACATCGTGTTTATGGCTATTAAGATTGTTTGCTGTGACATGTCCACAAAAATAATAAGCTACAGTAGGGTGAAGAAAGCCCTTACCTTTGCCTTTGCCTTTTTCAGCAGCCACTGCATGAGAAAAAAAAAGAAGAAACAAAAGAGAGTAATGATGAATCAAATAGGCTGTGACTTGATTTGAAAAATACACTAAAATACAATACTATTAATTATCTGCCATTTACAGTATATTTTGTGTACTATCACATATTTGCATTGGTAAAAAGCACACCTTATTTTTTCTTACTATTTCTCCTCCACCAATGAATGTCATTCAGAATAATTTCATTCAACTCCTATCCTAAAAGAGATTACTTTTATTTTTGACCGCCCACTTTTAATTTTCTTGGTGTTTTTATGCTGTACCAATATTAAAAATAGATAGATATAAACAGTACCAATAAAGAAAGTGCAGTAAATTTCCAATTAAAATCCATCAATATACTCAGAGGCAACAAAGTGATGTAATTGTTAGCCAGAATGAGTAGCATTGTAAGTAATGCAATAATGGAAAATTCATTTCATTAGTTGAAATTCCAATTTAATTTTTCTTTTTATTTTACAGACAACTTATTAATCTCTGACTCTGTATTTGACTATAAAATCAAACAGCTTTGATTAAATTAGTAAAGGAATATGAATAGAATGGGCTACTATGAGTGTTATTAAAGCGTAACAGTCAAAGACAAGCAGAATTGGTTATTGGTTTGTTTGTAGAAAAAGTTTTATTTTTTAAATATTCATTAATATTTGATTGTTTACCTATGCTATACAGCATTAAATACATACAAGTATTCAGAGTATAAAACAATTGCAGCATAATATACTTGAGGTTAAGTCTTCTACTGCACTTATTCAAACTTGATAATCAGTGTTTTCCAATCGGTTACCTACTTCTTCTTCTTTCGGCTGCTCCCGTTAGGGGTTGTCACAGCGGATCACCTTCTTCCATATCTTTCTGTCCTCTGCATCTTGTTCTGTTACACCCATCACCTGCATGTCCCCTCTCACCACATCCATAAACCTTCTCTTAGGCCTTCCTCTTTTCCTCTTACCTGGCAGCTCTACCTTTAACATCTTTCTCCCAATATACCCAGCATCTCTCCTCTGCACATGTCCAAACCAACACAATCTCGCCTCTCTGACTTTGTATCCCAACCGCTCAACCTGAGCTGACCCTTTAATGTACTCATTTCTAATCCTATCCATCCTCGTCACACCCAAAGCAAATCTTAGCATCTTTAACTCTGCTGCCTCCAGCTCTGTCTCCTGTTTTTTGGCCAGTGCCACTGTCTCCAAACCATATACCGGTAACATAGCTGGTCTCATTACTGTCCTGCCTACTGTAAATTATCCATCCATCCATTATCCAACCCACTATATCCTAACACAGGGTCACGGGGGTCTGCTGGAGCCAATCCCAGCCAACACAGGGCGCAAAGCAGGAAACAAACTCCAAGCAGGGCGCCAGCCCACCACAGGGCACTGTAAATTATAAAATGAAAATTTATTTTTAGCAAACATTGATTTTAAAACAGCTTTTATGCATTTCAAAGCAACTGGTGTAATTTCTATCTATAATGTGATGGTGTTGCAGTCAAAGTGATAGTGACACTATCCTTTGTGGTTCTTGTTAAATTAGGGGTTTTATGAACGAGTTGTGCAGATGAATTGGGGTACAGTAAGTAAATCATGAATCCTCTATTAATGTCAATGTTTAGGTTTTAATGGAAGTATTTTGAAGCAGTCAATGTCTTCTTTTAAAATGACCACTGAGGCAAGAGGAGTTTAGAGCAACTTAAGTAATTAATCAATTAGAGGAATTCACTTCTTAAGTACTTTACTGCACAATTTTTTTCTGTGCTGCCCTATATCAAGAACTGGATATGCTACACTGGATTGACACTTTCTAGGATAATACCAGATATTGGCGTCAAAGAATAGCTTGAATAAGCTGCATAAAAAGAATTTCAGGTCATCTGGTTACTCATTTATGACAGTTACTGGGTCATTGGACTACAAAACATTTTACTGTGCACGTATCCTACATGTACTGTAAATCTTGTGTAAACCTTGCCTCAATTGCATATCAGCACCAAGCACACACAGAGTACTCAGTGAGTAGACACAATACAAATATTCAGTCTAAAAATTGTTATTATTATTGGTGGCCATGGACAAAATATATAGGAAACTGAAAGAAAATAATATAATATCCAAACTTTCTTTTGGAATGACAATCCATGTAAGAGGAAAATACATATTTTCAAAATGATCAAGATTGATCCACTTCCCTGCAAAAACAACAGTGACTCTTGGCAATCTTAAGATACAAAAGGAATTTCTTTTGAAACACAAGTAAGAGTGTGGGATTGTTAGGGGTTAGCTGTTGAGCAGGATACGCTAATAATTTACTGCTGGTACACTGAGGTACAAAATAATATAAAGCCAGTACTCTGTATGCCTACTTCAAGCACTGGATTTAATAATTAATAATAAGTAACTATATACCATGTTTAGTAAGTTTACTTTTTTTATAAGTAATGAGGAATGTAACTAAATTACTTTTAAAAGTAACTTTCCTGAAAACAGGGCATTGGCTACCACCATACAAAAGCAAGTTCAAGAATTTCTAACAGTTTGTGATGATACCATTACTCCTCCACCTAGTGCTGCAAAAAGAAAAAGATTCCATTCCATGCTCTCATTTCTAATTTACTAACAGCTTCCCAGTTGAAACTTTAAGAGGGGACCTCCCATCACCACCAACCCCACCCTCCGATTTAGTATACATATGTCATTGTAGAATTTCGAAGGGGCAAAGCCCCTGCTTGATTAAGTAATCATGTAAAATATTAAATGCTTTGCGAGAAGGACCAAGGACTTGATTGTGCAGTCGTGGACAAAAGTTTTGAGAATGACACCGATATTGGTTTTCAAAAAGTTTGCTGCTTCATATCTTTTTGTCAGATGTTTCTATGGTTTACTGAAGTATAATTACAAGCATTTCATAAGTTTTAAAGGCTTTTATTGACAATTACAATAAGTTTATGCAAAGAGTCAATATTTGCAGTGTTGGCCCTCCTTTTTCAAGACCTCTGCAATTCGCCCTGACATGCTGTCAATCAACTTCTGGGCCAAATCCTGACTGATAGCAGCTCATTCTTGCATAATCAATGCTTGGAGTTTGTCAGAATTTGTGGGTTTTTGTTTGTCCACCCGCCTCTTGAGGATTGACCACAAGTTCTCAATGGGATTAAGGTCTGGCGAGTTTCCTGTCTATGGACCCAAAATTTTGATGTTTTGTTCCCCAAGCCACTTAGTTATCACTTTTGTCTTATGGCATGGTGCTCCATCATGCTGGAAAAGGCATTGTTTGTCACCAAACTGTTCTTGGTTGGGAGATTTGGTCTTGGAGGATGTTTTGGTACCATTCTTTATTCATGGCTGTGTTCTTAGGCAAAATTATGAGTGAGCCCAGTCCCTTGGCTGAGAAGCAACCCCACACATGAATGGTCTCAAGATGCTTTACTGTTGGCATGACACAGGACTGATGGTAGTGCTCACCTTTTGTTCTCCGGTCAATCTTTTTTCCGGATGCCCCAAACAATTGGAAAGGGAATTCATCACAGAAAATGACTTTACCCCAGTCCTCAGCAGTCCAGTCCCTGTACCTTTTGCAGAATATCAGTGTGTCCCTGATGTTTTTCTTGGACAGAAGTGGCTTCTTTGCTGCAATTCTTGACACCAGGCCATCCTCCAAAAGTCTTCACTGTGCCCCGATCCCACAGCTGAATCAACTTTAGGTCTTGGTGCTTGCTGGACTTTCCTGGACACCCCGAAGCCTTCTTCACAGCAGCAGTGGAAATGGGTTTTTTGGGATTAAGTTCATTTTCATGGCAAAGAGGGACTTTGCAGTTAATTGCAATTCATCTGATCACTCTTCATAACATTCTGGTGTATATGCAAATTGCCATCATAAAAACTAAGGCAGCAAACTTTGTGAAAAATATTTGTGTCATTCTCAAAACTTTTGGCCATGACGGTACAGTTCATACTATTTTTTCTGGAATGTTAGGAATAACTTTCTATGATAAACACTAATGCATGTCTAGTTTTTTTGAAATGCAAGTATTTTTTCTTCAGTAAACAAGTATTGAGTTAAGTTGCTTATTACTTTAAACTGTAATCTGACTGCGTAACATGCATTAATTTAACATGTTACACCTAACACTGCCAATGCTTGGTTGACACTATTTTGTCATTCTCAACGCCAATGCAATGTCCACTGACTTTGTGTCTCTCCCTCTATCTCTGTTTAGTATCACTTTATTGCAACTTAGTGTGCTGCTGAATGGCTGTTCATGTACCAACAACTCATCTAATTATACAAGCCACTGTAAGCTGGGCAGTCAGGCTAAAATTTGGTTTATGAGCCACTCAAAAGTGGCAAGGTTGTTGCATAGCCAAAAGAGTTGGACTCAGAAACGGCAAAGTTCATTCCATGCAGCAAATACACTCTGTTCCTTTCACTTCAGAGCCAGTTCCAACTGAGATCAAGTGAGGGAAACCAGCTCCACCTTCTAATGTTGTCTAAGGACTTCTGGGTGAGTGGGATATGAGCCCTTCTGAATATCTAACAAGGTGAGTTTGCCCTGGATATTTGGGAGAGGAGGCAAACTGATTGTGATATTCATGTAACAGTTGCTTCGGCTACTGCTTATTTCTGAACATCAGCTCTTTATAGTTCGCGAACCATAGTGACACAGGATCACTGGGCAACTTTATCTCCACCATGGGGTGAAACAATGACCATCTATATTCTCTTTCCCCATGTGAGAAAATCAGAACTCCTTTGTTGAAGTCCTGCAGTGCCCCATTGCTTTTGAGTCCATTGTTCATCCCTGATGTGGAGATGAACTTCAGTTACTCTATTTGTGGATGCAGCTTAATTGTTAGCTGTGAAAAGCGTGCATGGGTGAAGAACACTCTGATGCCTGCTGAAAATATTTCATGCCGTACTATAATTTCTGTTACTCCTTGGGTACCAACTTGTCATAGGCATTATGAGAGCAAAAATTATAGGCTGTAACATAAAAAATAATAATTCAATTTGTCTTAATTTAACAGGCTACTATTAACAAAACTTAGTGCTTGAATTTAGAAATTGGTCTCTGGTATTGAAAGATTCAGCAGCAGTGACCATAGAAATGCTTTAATTTATATGAAGCATTAAAATCACTGACAAATTTGTGCCCATATTTATCAAGCATCTCAGAGAAGCTGGCTTAAAAATCTCAGAGTGACGCAAATCTGCTCATACTCTTAAGTGTAGGAGTTAATACCATTTCACCAATTTCCATCATGTAGTAAACTACCGTTACCTTCATCAGGCATTTAGGAGAGCTCATGAGCTATCCCAACTCACTAGGAGATGCAAAAGATGATGTACAGGCTGAGATCACTAGAGAAGCACAGCATTTGATTCCGGAAGACAATATTAGGAATATTGACAGAGTAAACACAACTTCAGAAACAGCACAAGAATAGACATGGCTAGTTTCAGTAACAATGTATTTCCCCTATCCATAATATCAGGATGATGATTCTTCTGAAAGTATGATTGTGAATCATTTAAACATGCCCATTATTGGGCTTACCTTTAATTTGGTGTGCATTTCAGTCTTTCCATCTCGGTGCTTGTTACAGTATTATACTTTTTGTTGTTGCAAAGTGTCCCAGTTCAATGCATGACTCTAGAGTACTTCATGAGTGGCTTAAAACCTTTATATAAACTTAATCACGTCCCTCTGAATATTATTATTATCATACTACAGTATATTATTATGTGGTGAATTTTTAATTATAGTATCAGAAAACTACAAAGCACCATCATGATTTCCAAGGAGTCTACAAAACATCTTCATAAGTATCATTTTGCAGCTCATAGTGGCATAAAATCATGGCGTCAATCATTCTCAAACATGAACTCCTACTCCCAGTTGAAAGTAGGTGTGGGTCATTTTAAAAATTCTTACACGAGTCAGGCTTTCCGCATAGTTCCTATGAGCAATTCTGAGATGCTTGATAAATATGGGCACTGGTCATCAATACGTATTGATGTAGAGTAGAGGTTTTGAATGCTTGTTGAAAAACATTGTAGGCTACGTTAGAGATTTTTCTCATTCATTTTTGATTCAGAAGAAATATTCTTGTCATCTGGAATAAGAAACAATTATGCTAATTCTTTGCTTGAAACTTCTATTTGTATAACTTCATTTTTATAAAACAAAAAAAAAACCAAAAAGAATAATAAAAATTATTATTAGATTTGCCTTTATAAGTAACCTTTATAAAAGTATAGAATTAAATGTATCTGGTGAGGACTTTGATGTGCTGAAGTTCCTGCTCTTCCAATTCACTGGGTAGGACCACTGCACAGTATATGGTCCAAATGAACATGGCATATGGAGGTGCCATATTTGGGCAGATATATATCTGTTGGATGCCACACGTCATCTTCGCCTTACGGTTGCTGGGCCATGTTCCTCTTCTACTGTGTGGGACTATCGGGCTCATTCCAATATGGATGTTACATTAGCCCTACTGGCAGCTGCCTTCATTAATTCTCGCACCAAGCTGGCATACTGAGTTCAGCTAACATGTCTATGCGATAGAATTCCTATCCCTAGCACAATTTATCTGAGCTGGTATTATAGTAGAATTCAGCTTTAAACCTAACTGCTGGTAATTTTCATATATAACTAAAAATGACATTTTTTTGCTGTGTCTGTGGTGCACTAGTCCCACTGCAGCAGGTGCAGTACAGTATGTAACTACACAAAACATCAATTGATCAGTGCAATGTGTGGCTTAGGTATCCATCAAAAAATATGGTTAAATATGCAAACAGAGACAGAACTACCCCAGTAAATTGAGTGATTTTTTTGTCTGCTGGTGTTTGATATCTTTCCTGGTAAACTGATAAAACTTCTATGAGCGTGGAATTGATTTTTGAAAGATATAAACAGATACAAATGTAAAACTACTTGGCAATGATAATAATAATGAGAATCTCACTTCATGGAATATGCAAACAACAGTTTGGTTTGTAAACATGTTAAAAAGAATACCGACATTGACATAAAGAAATGCACATGAAGCCGCTCTTTTGGATTGGCCCACTGTTTTTATGATTTTAAAACTAATGGAATTGTTTTAAGTGGAAGTGGTGTGCAGAAACAAACTTACAAGTTTATAGTGTGATAATTACCCTACCCTAACCTACATCAAAACTTGTATTCAATATCTTAAATAACTACATTACCTTAAAACAAATGTCTTCCTTAACTGAAAAATCTCAGAACACATTACCATAACCGTAATCATAACCTAGCAGCAACAAATTAGATACAACTTAGATACTACAAGTACAACACTGATGAGAACAGTGTATACTACTATTATATTTAACTAACAATAGTAAATACATAATTTATACTGTTATTCTTCCTCCAAGTAACCTCACAAAATTATTTTAACTACAATGCAGTATATGTTTACTAAAGGGCCAGATTCCCAAAGACTAAATTTATTTCCAAATGGCGTATCTTTTTGGATTGTTCACCATGGTATCAGAGTTGCTCTCTGTAAAACAGGTACAGTAGTGCTATTCACTTGATATTTCCAAGGAAATGCACGGACCAATAATTTGGGCATAAGGACAGATTTGAAGACAGTGGGCTACATCCACTACATCACTAGCTCAAGCAACCACTGTTGACTTGGGCTGTTTTGCACCCATTTGGCACTGTATGTTAAATATAAACTTAGCGTCTGATTATAATTGTGCAAGACCTCAGCAGAGGAACCATTAAAATTAAAAAGACTATCAAGAGAGTAAAAGCATTCATAACACAAACATTACAATTGTTTATCTTGTGCTCTCAAAATTAGTAATTTCAAGTGACACACATCTGATGATGAGCATTAATCATTACTATACTATTGGATATACACTATATAGATATACAGTATACAACATACACATCAGTATTATGTATTGCTATGTGGGATACATAAACCATCATGAAATATTAAAATGTCTCTTCTATTCCATCAGAGACTTGTTTAATATGTATGAATAACGCAGCAAACAGTAAATGTAAAACACAGTGCAGGAAAGTAGTGGAATGACACATATTAAATTTATATATAGTGTCTTAAAGATAGGAAATTCTAAAGCTTTATCAGCTACACACATAAAATAAAGTTACTGCATGTTGCAATAAAATATAGAGATTTTAAAAAATGTACTTGCTTGTGCAAGTAATCAAATTCATAAGTGTACTATATTTCTTAGGATAAAACTTACTGCATTATGTTAAAACAAACAACACTGCTGCAAATTTCATACCTAAGTATGAACACAATTTAATGTTGCTGGTTGATTCATGAATTGTAAAACCCTAGAGCAGCAATTTTCTGTTTTACATAGAAAACATCTTTCATACAACATAATGCAAAAGTTATTACAATTCCTTATTGCATAGACAATGGATGCAACACAATTTCTGAGTAAACAATCAACTAGGGATGCACCGAAATGAAATTCTTGGCCGAAGCCGAATAATAATGAAATGCTTGGCCGAAGGCCGAATACCGAACGCGGTGTTTCGCATTTTTTTCCATTTATTTTGCCAATTTTTTCACCATTACAATAATTAAATAGTAAAAATTTGCTTTTTACTATTTTGTATTGCTTTTCAGAGAAATAAATCAAATAGTTTGACTCATATGTAGTGCAATTCTGAGTAGTGAAGGGATGCGGGTAAAAATTGTTTTTGTGCAAGTGAAACTGCATTCTTTTGCTTGTGAGGAAATTTTTCACAGAATAAATAAACAATGTGTTTATTAAAGCTATATGTAAGTGAGGTTTTATAAGTGCAAATCATTCTTTTCACATTTTAAAAGGTCAAAGGTTGGTGTTCTTCTTTGTTGGTTTGGTATTATAAAATGACATCCATTGCAAAAATGCAATGGATTCAAACCCTTTGAATTTTTTATGTGGCTGATCTAGCCTTTTGCACCACCACTTCAATTTCATGTATTTCTCATTTAGCACTGCACAGAGTGTAGGAATTTCAAAAAATATTGGAAGTTTAAAAATCCAAGTATATATTTCTTTTTAATCAAAAATGTATAAGCCATGTTTTGTCAATTAATGATTTAAAAATTGTTTTAACCATTTTTAAACAGGACACCAATCACATCTCCAGAGGTAGGGCATTGAATGCAGGCAGATGGAATGAATTCCTGTTATAGTGCTATACATTCACAGTCACTGCAGTATATCCAGTAAACTCTCCTGTCTATTACAAATGCACTAACAACCTCTGCTTGCTTGCACCAAATTCAACCGAATGCAGCCAATTTCATCCATCAATATTAGGCCAAAATTCTCAGGAATATGAAGAACCTCAGTCATCATCATCAGCAAAAATCATGTTTATGTTTACCCCTAAATTCTGCAACAAGTCATACAACCACTGAAAATCAGCAGCTGGCAGAAAAATTCATAACCATATCCAAGGCTAAGCCATCATGGCCAGTCCACCGGAATCCTCAGAGCAGGATTTATATCATTGGCATAAAATAGGAAACCAAAACATACAACAAAGGAGGTATTAGAAGTGACATTACAGAACACAGATGTGTCCATACTGCAGTTATGCTCTGTAGTGATCTCTGAGAGATGTATTTGCTTTCCTTTGTAACACTTTTTCTTGGTCTCATATTCAATCTAGGATTTAGTTGTATTAGTTTCAGAACTTGGCAGCATGAAGGGTGCTCTGAAGTAGACTTTGAAATCTACTCCTTATTGAGGCAGGCATTTTTTGGCTGAACCACAAGTATTAAGTGAATATCCTTTTGATAATCACCTGTGCTATTGTTTTATGTGGATACAGTGACAGAAGTTTAGGAAATGTGGAATAACACAAGAGATATTCAAAAATTGGCAGCAGTGTTAAATGGGTGATAACAAACAGTGTAAAACACTTTCAACAAAAAATACAACAGGAGGGGGAAAACAAAATACAGAGAAAGATGCTAAAAACAGAGAATGAGGGGAAATAAATAAACTATGACTAAAAATTAGACAAATCATAATTATTTTATAGTGCACAGCCTGGCTAAGTGTGCTCTACATGCTGCTAATAAGCAATGTGAACTGCTGGCTAACACTGCAGTGGCTAAGGGTGACAACAGACACATACTTTAAAAGAACATCTGTGAAAATGTTTTTAAACTTAACTGTTAAACCTAGGTTATTGAGAAGCAAAGTTCCATTATCCTCATTTTATTTGGCATGGCATGATTTTCACTACAATTCTCAGACCTGAATTACAGTTTTTGCCTGACACTTAACATCAAATCCCCCACCTCACCCCAAAAGTGAAATTCCTGGGGAAACCTAAAGATTACTCTTCAGTGTAATTAAGCAGGCCTCTCCCTAAGTATACAACATCTGAGCTGTCCTATCACACAAAGCAGAATGCATCATTATGTATCAGTATCCGACTGTTTTGACTTAGTGTAGCATGCTATTTTCCAGTCTGAAACTCTCACAGCACTGAATTGGTGTTCTAAGACCAAAAAACAGCGCTTTTTAATAGTACTAGTGCTTCTTACTGTTTTTTTCTTGAAAACATCACATTTCCTTCATAAACCTTAAAAACATCTTATTCTATTTTTGCTTCTTATATGTCTGATCTTCCTCTGCCTTGCCTCTTAATACACACATGAGATAATCTTGTTCACAGCTACATATTGGCTCTGCATTCTGCTTTTGATTAAATAGCTGGTTTGGGACATAGGCAGGTCTCATGTAACTAGTATTTACGACTATCTAGGAAAGCAGTTGGCTGACAATTTGAGAGACCTTTACTCAAGACTTTCTCTGCCCATCTAAGGGCTTACAAAATCACTCTAACTCCACCCAAGAAAGCATACATTATTGTGGTAGGGGACCATGACAACCCAAAGATTTTGTCCTTAGTGGTTAATACGATACTTCAACTTCCACCTTTCTTTATTATTATTCCTACACTGCAGACTGTCAGAAATTTGTGGCAAAATTATTAACTTAAATAATTCAACTATCCATCCTTCCATCTATCCATTTTTGTTACCCACATATTCAGGGCAAGGTCATGGGGATAATGCAACTAATCTTAGTTTTTTATCTTCTTATATACCTCCCTATCTCAGCTCTCTATTAATCTAATTTACAAACTTTTCACTAAGTTGATCATCAATGGCCAGTTTCATAAAAGGAGACCTACCTATTGTGTGCTGAATCTCATCCTTCACCACAATTATCAAATTCTGCTTTCTTGTTATAGTCTTGGCCCTCATTTAATTATAAATACATTAAACATGTATTACAATCTCTAATATAAGTATTTTTGTGATTTCAAAGGTCTTTTTCAAAATCCTCCAAAACTTTTAGATACCAGTAATGAAGTGGTGATCAATCTTGCCTGTACCAAACAACATACAAGACATGTAAATCAATTGTGTAAATCAATGTTTCTTATATTTTTGAGGTTTCGGCAATGTGTAACATAAGCCACACACACTTGGAATAGCAGCTCATTTGGAAAATAAAATCTGAATTCTTCAAATATAATGTAGGATCTTTTTGTAAATGTAATCCTCATTGAATACATTGATGTTTACAATAGTTAATATAAAAAATCTTAATGAGCAAAAACTGGTATTTTGTATAAAAAGATATCAGATTAGGTAATAACAATGCAGAAGATGTCCAGTTAGAACCAAGTACAGGGTGGTTTAGGGAAACAGTGTTGGTGACCCAGGGGTGTTGGCAGTTGTTTGGGTCCAATGCAACCTTTTTTTAGAACTCCTTTCCATTAGTTATAATTGAGCAGTGGAGTGGTATGTAACAAGCACTTGCAGTGAAAGCCTTTAATAAGAATGGTGATAGAGTGACTGCTGCGCAAAGCGAATTTAGGCGTCATTACAAGTTAGGACATCATGCTCGTGTCCTGTCTGCTCATGCGATTACAACATGGGAGCGTAATTTCAAGTTCAGCCATAAAAAAGAAGTCTCCAGGTAGAGTCACTTCGTATACTGCCTGACAATCGATGCCAGGTATGAGCAGTGACATTCCATGGCCTTCAAAATCCCCAGCTCTCACTGTTTGTGATTTGGGAACATCTTAAAATCCAAGTGTACTGCACACATCCTGCAACCATTGCTGAACTAAAAAGGAGGATTGAAGAGGAAATCACTCCTAATGACATGTTACATCGACCAATGCATTATTTCCACAACAGGGTGTCAGAATGTGTACGGAAAAATGGCCAACACCTTCATGATGTTTTCTTCAAAACATAAAATGAATACTGAACAAATATTAATTAACATCATTAATTGTATATCTTGTAATAATAATAATAATAATACATTTTATTTATATAGCACCTTTCCCATGCTCAAGGTACTTACAGAATATAAAAAAGAACGGCAGGGTATACAGTATATAGAATTGTACAAACCAAATAAATAAATAAAGAAGATTAAGACAGTAAATTCAGAGAAAAGCCTAACAGACAACATAATTGATGGTCTAGCACACACATACAGGTTACATGAGCATCTTGACAGAGAGGTAAACTGAGGGAAGGATAATAAAGTCAAGTAGAGCTAAAAGCCTTCCTGAACAGATGAGTTTTGAGTTGTTTTTTAAAAGAATTCATGGAGTCAGCTGATTTAATTAATTTCGGTAGGTAATTCCTGAGTGTGGGCACTATACAGCTGAAGGCCCTGTCACCCATGGAGTGTAGATTAGTGTGGGGCACAACAAGATGGCCAGAATCAGAGGACCTTAGTGGGCGGACAGGAACATAGTGATGGAGAAGGTCACTGATATAGTTTGGCGCGAGGTTATTTAAGGCTTTGTAGGTTATTAGTAGGATTTTATATTCGATTCTGTAAGACACAGGGAGCCAGTGAAGACAGAGCAGGATGGGTGTGATGTGCTTGCTGCTGGTTCGAGTAAGGACTCTTGCAGCCGAGTTTTGAATAAGCTGGAGCTGTGATATAAGATTAGAAGAGACACCTGCCAACATTAAGTTACAATAATCGATGCGGGATGTGATAAAAGCATGGACAAATTTCTCAGCATTAGAAAAGTAAATGCATTGATTTTTGGTCTCGTCCGTTGCGAGAGATGGATGTCTGCAGCAGAGCTCTGTTAGCAGCGGTGTTATTTTTCATATTATCTTCTTTATCATCCTGAGATATCCTGTATTTATCCAGCCTGAGGGTACTACTACAGTATATGCAAGCATATATAAACATGGCCAACAAGAAAGGGGTTCAGAAAGAAACAAAAGAAACGAAAACTAAATATGGTACTGTATATATCAGACCCACAAAATTATGTGCCTGCAGTCTTAACAGCACTCACACACAGAATTTCAAAAGATCTCTGGTCTCAGAATTAATCTGAATAAAGGCGTACTCTTTCCAGTGAATTCTCAAGCATATAATATTAGATTAGACATCCTGCCTTTTATCATTGGAGAACAGTTTAAATACCTAGGGGTAAACATCACAAGTAAACGTAAAGATCTTTATCAACAAAAGTTTGCCGTCTGCATGGAAAAAATTAAGCAAGACTTGCATAGATGGTCAACCCTTCATCTTACTCTAGCTGGAAGAATTAACACTGTTAAGACGAATATTCTTCCTTACCTCATTTTTTATTTCAAAACATTCCAATATACATCAATAAATAATTTTTTAAGCAATTAGATTCAACAATAACCTCATTTATTTGGAACTCAAAACATCCACGTATCCAAAGAGCGACCCTACAAAGACCTAAGGCAGAAGGTGGCATGGCTCTACCTAACTTCCAGTTTTATTACTGGGCAGCAAACATACAAGTTATAAAAACCTGGACACACACAGATGAACATACACAGGCCTGGTTCATAATAGAACTAAAATCCTGCTGTACTTCTTTATATTCCCTGCTCTGTGCCCCAATAAACACACGTTATCGGCAATATACTAATAACTCAATTGTGCTTCACTCACTCAGAATATGGAACCAATGTAGAAAGCATTTTAAGATGGAGAAACTTTTATCTGTGGCACCTCTGCAAGAGAACCACTTCTTTCAAGCTTTGCAAACATACACAGTTTTTAATATCTGGAAAAAATTTGGGATTAACTTGCTTAGAGATCTTTATATAGACAACGTCTTTGCATCCTATGAACAATTACATTCTATATTTACCATTCCAGCTACACATTTCTTTCACTATCTTCAAATCAGAAACTTTGTTAAACAGAACCTGCCTGATTGTCCTCATCTTGCACCCTTGTCCATGCTGGAAAAAATATTGCTCAATCTCAAGGATTCAGACACCATCTCTGCAATATATATAATTATTTTACAGTCCCTCCCTTTCAAAGATCCAAGAGGACACTGGGAAAAAGATCTATCAATCAATATATTAGAAAAGGAGTGGAAAATAGCGATGCAGAGAAATTCACTCGAGCTCCATATGCTCAAAGCATACAATTATTCAACTCAAAATTATATATCGAGCACATCTGTCTCATCTAAAACTCTCCAAAATGTTTCCAGGGCAAGATCCAACCTGCGAACAATGCAATCAAGTCCCAGCCTCACTGGGTCACTTATTTTGGTCCTGCACCAAATTAACATCATTCTGGACCAAAATTTTTAATTACCTTTCAGACAGCCTTGGTCTCACAATCCCTCCTAAAAGCTGTGTTTGGGGTTCTTCCAGATGGGTTTAAAGTGGAGAAAGACAAAGAAATGGTGATTGTATTCACTACACTTTTGGCATGCAGACTGATTTTGCTAAACTGGAAGAATCCTAACTCTCCTCTTTTAAGTCAGTTGGAAACCGATGTTCTGTACTATTTGAAATTGGAAAAAATCAAATACTCAGTTAGAGGATCTATACAGATTTTTTTCAAAACAAGGCAGGATCTAATCACTAATATTTTAGAATAAGCTCTTAAAGCACAGAGGAAGCAATTATTTCTGCATTTCTTTTTCTTCTCCATCCATCTCTATTGGCTTATCAAACTCATCAATTTAGGTGTGTTTACAAGCCTTAAGTTTTACTCCGTTGGCCTTGGTCTCTCTCTCAGGGGTGGGAGTCGACTTGTTCTTAATCCTACTTTTTGTAAAAAATTGATTGATTTGTATGGAATGATTGCAATAAAATTAATAAAATTTCAAAAAAAAAAAAGAAAAGTAAATGTATTTTGTAATATGTTTATTCATTCATTGAACGTCAATTGAAAATTTCCTGTTTTCCTGTGCCACCCTGTATTTCAAAGAATGTATCACCAGAGTAACTAAAATGTTACTTCAGGAAACAGACATAACTAACTGGACTAAGACAGAGTAACTCTGCAATAATTCATGCATAATAAAAGAATAATTTTATATTAATTTGAAACAAACAATTTTAACTGAACAAGAACAAGTGTATTAATCCCACAGATATGTACAAAGAATGCAATATCACAAAGGGATTTAATGCATCCAGATAATATATATATAAAAAGAATATTCTGAATTTGTAAATTAAAAAAACCCTCTGGGCATAAAAGAAAAAACAAAAAGTGATATAAATTCACTAGTTTCAGAGTTCACAAGAAAAGCTCAGACAGTTCCCTGTTCAGTGACCAGCATCAATGCCTGTCATGTTTTGGAGATCCCTCAATTTCATCTGGGCTAAGAGTTTAAAATGAGCAACTAAAGTAATAAAACTATACAAACAAATTAATAACTGTTACTGTAACCCCAGGATTAAAAATACCCAGGCATTTTTGGTCTTGTCCGTTTCAGGAGATGGATGTCTGAAATGGAACTCCATTAGCAGAGGTGTTATTTTTTCATTTTTTTTTTTATCATCCCAAGGTATCCTGTATTTACTCAACCCAAGGGGCATCAATTACAATATATGCAAGCATATATAAAAGCCTCAGAAAGAAACGGAAAAGACAGCTAAAACTTCATCCAAACCTAAACAGGCCTTAGGTTGAAGCTCAAGGTACGGCCTGCCAGGGACCTGACACTGCAGCATCGTCTCCAGCCAAGAGCGAAAGTGGGAGCGAATGTGTAAGTGAATCAGGCCAGGAGTACTTGCAGATTCCAGAAGGTTCACTGAAACTGAAAATGGCCTTACCTTCCACACTGTCAACTACCCCTTGCAAGCCAGCAACACCAGTTCCAACTGGGCTCAGTACTTCACCTACGGAACATGGAGAGGACCAAAACGATCTGTCTGAGCAGAAGGTAACGATCGCCTCAATGGCTACTGCTCTCAGGGAGCTCAAGAATAATATATAAAGAAGGATATAAATGATATAAGGAAAGATATAAAGGACATACACAAGACAAGCGAGAAGCTGCTTCAGGATATTAAAGACCATAACGCCGTGTGTAGAATTCGCACAAAAGCTGAAATGTGCTTACGCACAAAAATTCCAGATGCAGGAATCTGTGTGCTCGCCAACTTCCACGTTCTTCCGCTACATAAATCCCGGTCAGCGTTAAAAGTAATTCTTGTGCACGTGCCTGCTGTCCCGCCCCAACTCCTCCCAGAATTACGCCTCTTTGAACATGCAAATCAATATAATTAGCCATTAAGATCAGCCTTCTGTGAAAAGACAGTGGGAAAAGCACGGGGGAAAAATATAAGAATTTCAGCAAATACCAAGTGGAGGCAAGGAAAAGCGTGCTATTTGTTGGTTTAAACAGTGGTATAAACAACAAAAAGAAGTTGATCGACTGACATAGCGTGTCAGAGAAACTCGAAAGGTCAAGCTCACAAAGTCACACAGTGCCCAAAATAAAAAAGAAGTTGTCAGATATCAAAGTCACCGTGTAAAGCCGAGTTGTAGCCCACCAGCTGAGTGTCATATGAAAGCTTATTATGGTACAGAGAAAAAAAAAAAATAGGCACACAGTGGGGAAAAAAGCACGAAATGTCAACTTTAATCTCAAAATTTAAACTTTAATCACTTAGTTTATTTTGTCATTAAAGTAGAACATCATAAATTTCATCTTAAAATTGTTTATTTTATTAGTTTCTCAAATCCCATCATAACTAAAGTAGCACGTGAAATGCTTTGTTTTTTTATTTGATCTTCTATGTGCTCTATGTGTGTGAATCACTACGAGCTTCTTAAACTGGCTTTCTCTTCCTCTGACAGGACAGAGAATCCATTACATTCATGATATTACAGCTCTCTGAATAATTAAAATACTGAGATGTATACATGATATAATTTTCATGATGATAGGAGTTAAATCATATTATTAAACATGGGAACACGGTGGTGCAATTTGCTGCTCCATGCTCAACCTTCGATGAAATGCTGTAGTACAGAAGTACTGTTTCTTTGAAACGTACTAACCTCCAATTCCTGTCCTTACTTTTCTTTCTCCAAATACCCAATCGCCAAACAATCAGCTCTGTAATAGACGTTAAGCCATCTGTAAGCTTAGAACGCCGATTCTTCAAAACTTTTAAGGAACATTGAAATATCTTCGCAGTGCGTGTTTAATTATTGTATACATCTATCCTTCCAGTGTCATGTCAGTCCCAGTTAGAATACAGCGTGAGGCAGGAACAATCCGTGAATGGAGCGCAAGCTAATAGCTAGCGCTGCAGCGCCGTGTCCGGGCATGTTTAATTATTGACAATATAGATTATTTAAATGAAGTTAAAGTTTTATCTGTATAATATAATAAACATATTTTGCTGCATTTCATCTTAAAAATGATATCGTCATCATATGTAAATACACGCTTTATGTAGTGTCACAGGTTGTGCAATATTGTAACTGTAGTGCAAGTTTACAGTGAGGTAATTCTAATTATAAGTACAGACAGTTCTACAAGGAGCACTTGATTGAGTGCATTTATAGTTCTTGGGATGAAACTCTTTCTAAACCGCGAGGTCCGTACAGGAAAGGCTTTGAAACGTTTGCCGTGTGAAAGCAGTTCAATAGACAGCATGGCTGAGGCAGCGTGTACTTGATGCTGTATACAGACAATTCTCTTACTCAACTTCTGTAGATCTTTGATTCCCCACTCAGATACAGTGATGTAAATACTCTGAGTGGTGCAGTGAGAGTAATTTGGAAAAAGATGATCCGCTGTGGCAACCCCTAATGGGAGCAGCTGAAAGAAAAAGAAAGTGTAGTGAGAGTAACAACGCTAAAGCAGCTATTGTATTTAGAATAGTTTGACCATTCCGTGGACCATTATATTGTTACTGGTTAATTACAATCAGATGCATTAAACTAATAAACAATACGTGGTTAATTTCAGTGTATCTATAAAGCCACGTCAGGGATGTTGATCTAAAAAAGAAAGGATAACCACACAGAAACAGTAGCACTGCTTTGACGCTGGGTGTCACCAGTCTGCAAAACCGAGCACAGAACTTGCGTACGACAGGGTATGAGGTACCGTGGAAATGTTCGTGGCTTTACGCCAAGTTTTGGTTTTATACATCACGATTTGAACGTGGAAACGTTCTTACACAACATTTCTGTGCGTACGCCTCGTTTATACATGAGGCCCCAGGAGAAATGTTTGAGGTTGCTTTGAGGCAACCTTTAATGTTATGCTAGAAAAAATTGAGGAGAATATTGAGTAAAAAATAGAGGAAAATGTATTTAAGTTTGAGAATAAAAAATGTTCACGACTCGTATGGAAATGGTTGAACAACTGGCACATACCGCTGATGGAAAAGCAACAGCTGCAAATTCCCAGTGCAAAGTACTTGGAGACAAACTAGCTGCACCAGAAGATGGATACAAAAGGAATAATATCAGAATTGAAGGTCTCTCTGAAAACTGTGAAAGACCAAACCCAGTGAAATTCATAGCTGAACTATTCTCTAAAATAATTGGAGAGAACTTCAAATCAGACACCGAGATAGCAGCAGCTTACCGCATTCATGGATTGAATGCCTCAAAATCTAGAAGCTTCATTGTGCGTTTTGACAAATTACAATTTAAATTAAATGTAATTTTACCTCTCACACAGAAACGAGATTATATTCCCTGATTTCTCACTTTCAACATCTGCTAAATGTGCCACATTTTACAGCATTAAACAGTGCCTACAGAAAGCAGTGATTAGATAGAGCCTCTTGTATCCTGCTAAACTGAAAATGGACATTCAAAGCAAGTTCTGCATTTTTACTTCTCTGAAGTGTTGATCCCAACACTTTTTGAAATATGATCGTGTCTTGCCAAGGCAAAGATCTTACGTGTTGTTTGATCCACTCGCAATGAGACTAGGGCTGTAATTATACATCCTATATCCTTCTCTGCCAATTTTTTTAATGTGTTAATTACAAATTATATACATGTATATATATATATGTATATACAGTATATTTCTGTGTATATATGTATATGTCTTTTTTTTTCCCCAAAGTGGACTGTTTAACATCATACCCTTGGTTTATTGTATTAGGATATATTTATTATTATACAGTATCTGCTTATCCATGGCTACTGTTTCACATTATTCCTTGGGTCTACTCTTTCAGGATTGTTTAAGATAATATTTTATGTTTATGTGTTTGGACTATATTGTCAATAGATATCGCTATTTTAATCTTTATACATCGCTGTTGGTGAGCTTGTTTAATTTTGGATCTGCTTTGTCACTATGTATGTCAGAGGACTGGGACTTTGTGAAGTGTGTTCTGGAAGAGAAAAAGAGCAAGCTATTTCTGATCTGTCCTGTTCATCCCCATAATTGTAAGTGCCAACACAACAATTGGCTTCATAGCCATAACTCCTGGCAATATTGGCAATTAAGGTTAAAGCTATCATATGCAATAATGTGAAACCTTAATTTAAGATTATAAAATGACAACAAAGATTCAGAAGCAATGTCTCTGTAACCAAACATTGAACTTTGTGAGCTGGAATGTCAAAGGTCTCAATCATGAATTAAAGAGGAATAAAGTATTTTCTCACCTACCAGGTCTAAATCCCAAGTTAGTATTTTTACAGGAGACTCACTTAATTAGCAAGGATTAGTTTTGGTTGCAAAGAGACTGGACTGGCCATATATTCCACCCCAGCTATACAAAGAAGACTAGAGGTATGGGAATCTTAATTCATAGAACAATTTCATTTGCAGTTTTAGATGTAGTATGTGATCCTGAAGGGCAATATGTGATGGTAATGGTTAATTTATTTAAGCATAAAGTTATTTTGATAAATATCTACACACCCAATGTGGAGAGACTTTCTCTGAAATGTATTTGCATTGATTCCTAACTTGAACACTCACAAAATTAAAGGCCGGAGACTTTAAATGTGTTTTAAATCCAGATTTGGACAGGTTTTTAGCTATAGGAGTGACGATATCCAACAATGCAAAAATAATCACACAGTTTTTAATTGATTATAACTTATCAGACACATGGAGATTTCAAAATTCAAACTTAAGAGCATATTCCTTCTTTTCACCAGTACATCACTGTTACTCAAGAATTGATTATTTATTTATAGATAACAATTTTTTACCTGTGATCAAATCTTGCAAATGTGATGCTATTGTTATCTCTGACTATGCCTCTCTGATCATGGAGCTCACAGCACCATGCCCGACATACTCATCTCACAGCTAGCGTCTAACCCCCCTGTTATTAGCTGACAAGAACTGTACAGAATTTATATCCAAGCAAACTGAGTTTTTTTTAGTGACAAATGCATCCTCAGAGGTTTCTACAGGAATAAAGGCATTTTTTTTTCTAAAGGCATTTTAAGAGGACAGATTATCTCATTTTTCTCCCACAAAAATAAATCGGAAACCAAGAAGGCCTCAGAGTTAATCAATGAAATTACCAGAATAGATTAAGAACTTGCCAGGTCTCCAAACAGAACAACTCATTTTTAAATTGTGACATCATTACTATGAACATAGAGAGAAAGCTAATAAGATCTTAGCTCAACAAATCCACAAGCAGGAAGTTCGCAGTGCAATATCAGTAATCACCAACACAGAATCATTGGCAATAAAAAATAATGCACAAATTTAGAGAGTACTATCAGTCCCTGTTCTACTCAGTTTAAAGAATGTAAGACACAATCTAATGTCTTTTTGATACATTATGGATACCACAGCTAGATACCCTCAGTGCAGAGGAATTGGATAAACCTCTGATAATATCAGATTTACTAGACTCTATATACTCACTTCAGAGTTGGAAAGCACCAGGTCCTGATGGCTATCCTGCTGAATTTTATAAAAAAACTTCAATCAAGTTAGCTCCCATTTTATTAGCAACATTTATAGAAGTCATTGACAATAAAATTCTACCTCAAACTTTTCACCAAGCATTAATTACTGTTTTCCAATGAAAAAGAAGGACTTATTACAATGTGCATCATACAGACCAGTGGTTCCCAAACTCGATCCTGGGGACCCCCTGTGCCTGCAGGTTTTTGTTCAAATCAACTTCTGTTTTTTTATTGGACTCTTAGCCTAATTAAGTGAGTTATTATTTCACACTTTCTGTGTTTTAGAGTCAATATAGAAATTACAAACTATGCTTGGTGGATTTTTATTAAAAGCAGTTATATGGAGAATATCTAGGGTTTTTGTAAGTCATTAACAGTATTTTCAACCTAATTTCCATTATGTTTTTCCGGATGTTTTGGTTATTTAATTGATTATTTACTAATTAGCAGGTCTGACACTGAAGTCGTTGCAGCTTTCATCATCCCGGGTGTCTGCTATGCTGGTTGTTAATTGTCATTATTAGGGATAGATGAAGGGAGCAAACTACACAGGAAAAGGAGAAAGTAATAGAAAACCAACAAAAGAGAGTGAAGCATTTATAACTTTATAAAAAAATAGAAATAATGTCTTATAAATGTAAAATCCATACTGTTTAAGAACAGCTAATTAAATGAGATCAGTTGTTATCGATTATTATCACTGACTGTGAATCTGGTTGGAACAAAAACCTGCAGCAACAGGGGGTCCCCAGGACCGAGTTTGGGAACCACTGATACAGACCAATCTCACTTCTGAATAATGATGTTAAGATACTTACCAAAGTCCTAACTAGAAGGATTGAGAAAGTGACCCCTTATATAATATCACAAGACCAAACCGGGTTTATTAAAGGTAGATATTTGGCTATTTAATGCAATATATTCACTCATAAAGTACAACACTCCAGAGATCTTATTATCTTTGGATGCAGAAAAAGCATTTGATATGGTTGAATGGGATCACCTATTCACCACTTCGGATAAATTTGGGTTTGGCACTAACATATGCGCATAGATCAAACTATTGTATACCAGTCCAGAAGATTTTTTTAAAATCCACTGCCAGCACAAGCTCCCTGTGCTCTTTGCATTAGTTAAATTTGGGTTACTCTTCTGTGCTCTGCAATAGACTCTTTATTACCTAGGGCATAACCCATAACAAAGGCTTGAGAATACTTCTGTTCAAAGTGGAGTCCCTGTACCAGACCTCAGCAGCAGACGACAGACTTGGGTATAGGTGCGATGTGGAGTTCAGCCTCTCTGAAGGACAGCAAGGTGCACATGCAAGAAAAATCGTAGGTAAAAGTGATGATAAAAAAGGATTTGCCCATACTTTTTTTATCTATGGTCAGTATATCCTACTATAAAATGCATGTGTTTGGAATGACCAGTCTCAAAAAACAATTAAAATATGACAGTCACCATTCTAAATAATCCATTCGTCAGCAACTGGCTATACTATTCTTTTAATGCACATCTGAAAGTTTGTAAAGTTCAAAATGAATGTTATTGGTTTAATATGTTCTAAGCAAAACTGGTTCATTTAAGTAAATGTTATCAGAGGAAGTAATTTGAAACTAAATGCCCTAAATTTATTTTTCAGCAACACAAAATTTCTTTGTGATGTAGCAATACTATATTCCATATGAAATATACAGTATGTATTTTTTCAAGGAAGGGGAAAGAGAATGTATAAAGCCGAAAAAAGCTGAAAAACAGTACAGTTTTTATCAGCCTGGTGTGCTTAGAGTTACCCAAGTATTTAGTGTTCATTCAGCTGTGGCTGAACAGTATAAATAATTGAATAGCTCTTATATATTTTTGCACAGTATATTATGAGAGTGCATGAAGCAAATTCAATCTGACAGTCATAAAGCTATTAACTGAAAATAAATCATATAAATAGAAAAGGAAACCATAATGGAAAATTCAGAGTGCAATTAACAGATTTCATTTTACTGCATGTGCTACTGTAAATATTATTTGAAATAGTCCCTTTAATCTATCTTGTCTGTTGGATTTAAGGCTTCTCATAAATCTGTTATTTTTGCTGCCTACCATGGAGCAGATATATGACATCTTGATAATAAAGTTTCCAAGATGGTCATGCAATGATATTATATAAAAATATTGCAAATTAAAAATATATATATAATTCCAGCAGTATTTACCTTAAAACATGTTTGAACTCTACTGTGTTTGAACTCAAATCACAGCTCTATTGCTCACTCATAGAAAAAAAAGTGTGAAGCTGACTATAAACAACTATAACTGATATCATCTGTAAGTCAATAGTGCTTCAAGAAATATTAGCTTCTAAAAGAATGTAGCAAGAATATATAATGTAATATTAGCAGCAGAAGTAGTACTATTGTCATGCGCGCAAAGTATACTGAATGCCTTGCCCGACTAACTTGCAATACATTGCCACACTCAACTGGCATGATAAATAGAAATGTAAAAACTTCTTTTTAATTGATTGATAGAAAACACAAATTAGCTTACCTGATGTATATATTACTGCTGTATTTCTGTAAATAAAAAACATAAATGGCAAAAAAAAACTTTCCTATGTAAATGCCTAAATAAATGGTAAGTAACAGCTGTACATATTAAGGTGGGCAGAGATGGCTAGGTATCATGAGCAGAAAGAAAGCCTGAGGAAAGTGGCTGTTGATATCTGTTTGCTACCTTTATGTGACATTCTGCAATATTTGTTATTTTACTTAAACAATGTATGTGTTTTTAAAAACTTTTCCCTGCTTGAACAATCAACAGCTCTTTAGCTTGTGATTAAAAATAGCTTCTGAACTCATCCATTCAATAGATATTATAACAAGAAATATTACCTTTTAGAAATGAATGTCTTAAGAATATGTAATATAATATTAGCAGCAGTAGTAATGGTAATGTCATGTGCACAAAGTACAGTGCTGTGAAAAACTTCCTGCATTGTTCCTGTTCCAAAGAAGACAGGCGCCTCTTCTCCTAATGGCTAAAGAACAGTGACGCTTATGTTTCACATCATGAAGACCTTTGATAGACTGGTCCTGAAATATATATGTGTACTCTTGTGGTAGACCACCTGGACACATTTTTTTTTTCTTCAATACCATTCAGCTGTCCCTGTTAAGGGGTACACTCAGATGCAGATGGAAGAGCCTATGGTGTCCTGGATAACGGACTATCTGTTGGGCAGACTGGAGTTTATGAGACTTATGGACTGTGTTTGTGATACAGATGTGAGCAACAGTGAAGCACCACAAGGAGCAGTCCTGTCTCCTTTTCTCTTCATGTTGTACACTTCTGGCTACAAATATAACACCAGAACATGTCACTTGCAGAAATTCTCAGGTCATTCTACACTTGTGTTGCATTTTGATAAAGGGGCATTTGAGTCAGGTGAAGAACTTTGTTTCTTGGTGCAAAGAGAATTGTCTGCATCTTAACATCAGCAAAACCAAGGAACCGGTTACTGACTTTCACTGTACCAAAGAGACTCTATGTCCGGTCACTACTCAAGGAGTGGATATAGAGGTCATTCACTCCTATAAGTACTTGGGGATCCACATTAATAATGGGTTGAACTGGTCTAAGGAAACAGAGGAACTATATAAGAAAGGACAGAGCAGGCTCTTTTTCCTTAGAAGACTGTATTTGTTTAATGTCAGAAGTGACATCCTTCACATCTTCTACAACTCTGTGATGGCCAGTTCAGTTTTCTATGCTGTAGTGTGCTGGGCTAGTGACATAACTTTAAAAGAGGTCAACCAAATCAACAAGCTAATTAAAAGGGTAAGCTCTGCTACAGGATGCACTCTGAACCCCCTGGAGGTAGTAGCAAAGGAGAGAATTAAAACAAAACTTAGTGACATTAAAAACAACGTTGCATATCCGCTCTCTGACACACTTACTCTAAACACTTTCAGCCAACAAATTATTCAGCAGAAGTGTGTCAAGAAATGATGCTGGGGCTTTGTACTGACAGCAATATATCTGTATAATGCCTCACTGTTACTATGACAGCCAAGTCAAAACATTTTATTTCTTTTATATGTTCTTGCTTTGTACTCACTCTTGTGTTTGTTCAGAACAAATTATGAGTGTATATTTATTTATTTAATGAGAAAGAGCTTCTGTAAAAAAGCCAAATCTCTCTCTCTCTCTCGCTATCTATCTGGTGACCTGAGCAGACCAACATGGATGAGACCTTCACCTTTCTTTATTTTGAGGTGAGCTGGTCACGTGGCAGCTTGTTTTGTGTCTCATTATTGTTTGGCTGCTCACTAAGGAAAAAGAAACAACTAAGGGGGCTGAGTCACGTCAATTAAAACTAAGGCAAAACAAGTTAATCAGCAACAAAAACGGCTCAATAATTAAGAAGATGATTAGAATGAAAACCTGCAGCCACTGTGGCCCACTAGGACCGGAGTTGGACAACCCCTGCTTTAGAGTATTTTGTAAATCCAGCTGGCTGTGTTAATTGCTTGTGTTAATTTAATGATATCCAGCCAAACCAAACTGTGTTTCAGAGACGAGTAAGGTGTGCTCCTCCAAATGAACCATTGAATTTGTATGTAAGGATATTTAGCCCTATTAACTTCTAGTTGGTCTAGTTGGGATGACTGTGAAATATGACAGAATTAACGTATCCAGCATATTGTCTCTTCAAACAATACTGCCCAGGAAAACACAGTTTTTTAAGAGACTGTATTGACCGAAATCAAACCCATCATAGCCATATATAGATGTGCAGTCATTACAGATATGTGAACAGAGGACTAACAAAAAACCTTTTTTTCTATTTTTAGTCATAAGTTGTACTGATGATGAGTTTACCGTTATTTCAAGAGCATTATTTGTCATTCCCTTTATATATACCTCCCCCAAAACTGAGGAAAACATTTTCAGTCTGCTGTTCCAAAAACTGCACACTTTTGGAGCTGATGCATGATGGTGGAGAAGGCTGCATTTGGAACAAATCATGAGGCCAACATTACTGCACTGCGTATACCCACATCCTTAATGTGACTCTCTCAAGTGACTTGGTCATGATTTGCTGAACCAAATATCCAAGCTGGCTGAGGCATTGTCAGTTGCAAAGGAAATGGTGCTTCAGTACTTCAGGTTCTCAGGACTTCAAAACAGTATTTGAATACACCTCTATAACATCTTCAACACAAGATTCATTACCAACTTTCAAATGTTGGATTCCATTTTCGTGTAAGTGACACCAAATCCCTATTGTGCTGGCAAGCAGTAGAACAAAATGGCAAACAATTACTAATACAGTCAGGTCAGGTTGGGGAGCATGCACTGGTACAGCACGTTGCCGCACCTACCGCATGATAAAACAGCTCAGGATTCTGGTTGGTAACCCCTCCGGCTGACACACGGTCCAGTTCCACCCTCCAGAAATGAACAGATCTATTTGCTGCAGCCAGGTGTTATGTGGACTTCCCCTTGGCCTGGTCCAGTCACTCTGATCCTCAACAAAGTGGATCCTGTGAGCTGGATTGCCTCATTCGGGACTCCGTGAGCAACTGCTCATTTGACATGAAGTAAAACCAGCAGCACCCAAAGATTATCTGAAGAGACACAGCACCGAAGGAGTGCAGTCTTCTTCTCAGTTCACTGGATAGCGTCCATGTCTCGCAACCTTATAGCAAGACAAGAAGCACCAGGACTCTAAAGACTTGGACCTTTGTCTCTTTCCATAGATATCAGGAGCACAACATACCCCTTTCCAGTGACCTCATGACCCCCATACTCTCCAAATCTGTTTACTGACTTCATAGGAAAAGTCACCAGAGACATGAATGTCACTGTTGAGGTAAGTAAACCTCTCTGCAAGGTCGATACTCTCTCCGCAGACAGACACACTGCTGATGGCTGTACCTAAGAGGTCATTAATGGCCTGGATCTTGGTTTTTATCCAGGAAACTCACAAGCCCAGCCACTAAGACTCCTTGCTCAGTCCCTCGAGAGCCCCGATCAGAGCCTCCATTGACTGTGCAAAGATCACAGCATCATTGGCAAAGTCAAAATCAGTTAATCTTTCTTCACCAACAGATGCCCCACAGCTACTGGACCCCATGACCTTGCCCAGCACCCAGACCTTGCAAACATTGAGCAGAGTAGGAGCAAGAACACACCCCTGATGAACCCCAGAATCAACTGAGAAAAACGCAGAGGTTCTGCCTTCATTCTGCACAGCATTCACAGTACCAAGTGTACAGGCTGGTCATGATATCCAGCAACCTTGAAGGGACCCCGCTAAGTCTCAATATGTCTGACAGGGCAGCTCGGTCAACTGAGTCGAATGCTTTACGAAAACCAACAAAAGCTGCAAAGAAACTCTGCCCATATTCATATTTGCGCACCATGAGAACCCTCAGTGCCAGGATACAGTCGATGGTAGACTGCTTAGGCATAAAAGCAGACTGCTCTGGTCGCTGGTAGGTAAGCAAGTGATCAGGGATCCTATTGAGGATGACCCTAGCAAGGACGGTACCCAGCACCGAGAGCAGGGTTATTCCTCTGAAGTTGTCTATCCAGGCGATAGAGACGAGAAGTCCCATTTTCTAGTCAGTTGGGATGAAGCGGTTGCTTTTCTGAACGCAATCAAACATATATTTTACCCTATGCCTATAATTTGTTCATCAGTGTTTTATCAGACTGATGGAAACTGCTCAGCAACAGCATTAGAGCCTCTGCCTTCAGAATTAACAGCTGTGTGTCTTTCTCAAATTGAGTAATTGATGGGAATAATTGAGACATCAGAAGATCCATCATATGAAATTCATGATTCACACGTTTCTGGTCCAAAAACTGCTGAAAGTGCCAGAGCCACATCAACATCTTCAATAACCTCAGTATGCTACTGTCTAAATTTTCACAGGCCTCAAAGATGCTTTGTTCCTGACTTTCCAAAATTTTGATTTCCTATAATTCAAAGTTTTATTTTACTGGTAATGGTTGCTCTGAGGAATCTGCTGATTTTTGACTAACCAATTATCAATATATTAATTAAATTTCCTAAGCCCATTTGTCCCACTCAATATCAACAAATAATGCTGGCATGACATCTGTTTTTCAAGTTATTGGTAAATGTTTTGAATGTTTTATAAAATAATACTTCTTTTACATATTGAAGTATGAATATAAACACAACCCTTTAAAATGTGCAACTGTTTAGAGAGAATTTCTTAGTGAAAATGCATATTTAGTACAATGATTTCTACTGTAATAATGATGGAAATCACAAATATTTAGAATTTCCAAATACAGAAAATTATATTAGAATAAAGTACACAAGAAGATCTGCTTCTGAAGCTAAGCTAACACATGTTAAAATAAATGTCATACCGTAGGACATCACATTATTCATCTGTCCCTCCATCCTCCAAACCCACTTATGTCACTTTACTGTATGTATTAGTGCATGTTATGATTAGAAGTAGATATGGTAGTTTAGTTTATGATTGTTTTTAGTTTGTGAAAAAAAATCAACATTATCCCATGCTGTCAAAAATGATCATGAGAAGGCAGAACAAAAAAGTAAGATCTGTGGGATGAGCATTATGAAGGTATTTTATTAGCACATTCTTTAAGCACATTTGAATTGTATAAATTCAACTTGTGTTCCAGCAAGCAAATGACACATGCAAGGAACAATACGGTAGAATACCAAAAAGACCCAAAAACACTTCTGTTCCAGACTTCCATGTTAAAATTAACAAGGATTATGGCATAAAGAATAATACACTTTCTTTTATAGTTTTCAATAATATGTGCTTTCTCTTTCTCATTGAGTTATGGAGGGTGGTTTGTGATTTTTCCAACAAAACAAAATACATTGACACGCAAGGAATGTCCTGTAGGAAGTCACAATAAATTCACTGCTAAACTAAAGGATTAAGAAACATGGTGAGTGCAACACCATATGAAAAATAAGTTAATATTGTCCTGAATAAAGAGAAATGCTCACAATGGACTGCACCTAAGGTCTCAGAGAGCCAGGATGTGTCCAGCCATTTCAGTCTCCCTCTGCGAATTAAGTGAACTAATAATAGTAGAATCAATGCCATTAATATACATTAATCAGAGTAATGATCCTAACACAGATAACTGAGAGAGGCTATTGATGAACTCACTCCACATAAAAGATTCTCCTTGCTCTTTGGCTTGAATTGGTAAAATCAGCCATAGACACCAAGGGAATGTAATTGGTCAGACACACATACCGCATAAAATCAGAAGAGATCCACAAGCTTCAGGCAGTGGACAATGTATTCATTTGTGCATTACAGTGTGAATAGCACCCAGCCATAGCTATATCAAAGAGCATGTTGTACATACCAAATACATGATAACATGCATAGATTAACAGGGTTGTGCATGGAAGCCATTGAAATCACTTTGTAAGTGTACATTTCTTATGCACATCATCATATCTGTACATACAAGATGAAGCTGCTGTTTCAACTTTTTATTTATGGGCTTTAGTACTATTGTGTTGACAAATGATTCCTTTCTTTTTTTTTGCCCAGGAAAGAATTTTCTTTTTCACACCTTTTTACTAGCTTTCTTTAGCTTAATATACCTGTATACAGTACTATAAAGTAGTATTTACTACAAACATATGTTTTTTAACAAAACTAGGAATATATAAAAATATATAAAATGTAAAAAATATATATAAAATGTGTATGAGCACTTCAAATCAAACCAAATGAAATTAAAAAAATTATACATACAGGTAGAATATGTATTGAAATGCTCAGTTGCTCAGCTTTAATGATTGAGCCTTTAAAAATAATTTAAATGACAAAAACAATAATTCTGTGGGGCAGCCCTGCTTGCTTCTGAGGGTGCCAGGGAGATTAGCGGCCCCTTTTCTGTGGGAATTCTGTCTGACTTAGATGTACTTCCTACATTCAAAGTCCTAGCATCAGAATGGGTCCTGCATTAAAGGAGCTGCTCTGCCTCACCCAGGTCACTTGAAGTATGGTTGAAGAGTACAACGTTCCCCTGGGAAGAGTGGAGGAAAAGTGAGAGCAAAAGAGTTGTATTTGTGTTAGGAATTTGACCAGAACCCTGTTTGAAGATGTTTGGTTATAATAAACCATTTATTTGAACCCAGTCCTTTTATTTGTGATTTTACGTCTGGGATTTGAGGCTCTGTAGCAGTCCAACAGGTCACTCGGGATTTTGGGAAAATTGGTTTTTACTATGTTGGATCGTATTTAAACCATGAAAATATTTCAGAAATTTTCTGAAACTTTTAACCTTTTTGTCTCAACATATTTTTTGTCTGTTACTGAATATAGCTGAGAAGGTAAATGACATCTTTTCATGACTAAATAAACTTTGAATATTTATACAGTATTTTTTAAATATGTCTCCATAATAGAAGTGAAAGGATCTAAATGCAGCCACTACTAGGATGGTAGTTTATATGGGATGGCAAACTGATTTAATTAATAGTTAAAAATGAACATTGCCTCTCATTGGGAGGAAACTGGAGTACCATGGCAAAAATGAAACCCTGCACAGATAATGGGTGACCTAGCTATGAATCAATCATTGATCCATGGAGCTATAAGGAAGCAATGCTAATGTCTGGAGAGCCGTGCATCATACCTAACTGAGAAAGGCACATTTATGACATATTAAAATTAGTTAGTGCCTTTATAAAAAGTAAAACAAACAAGCAAATGAAGAAAAAGTGACATTAATGATTTCATTGTTGTGTTCACCATTGGTATAATTGTTCAATTGGTCTTGTTGTTTATTGCAAGTTCAGGTCACTGTTGTACAAAGCTCAGTAGGGAATTAATTTTCCTGCTTTTGCCATTACAACCAAGGGATGCAGCCCTTTCAGTATATCCTGAGTCTGCTCTCATGTTTTTTCTCAGTGGCTCATGTCCAGTACACCTCTGGCTGGAGGCACATACTACTGTATAGTGAATTCAATTTTGAGAGCATAGGAGTACAGTGACAATTGTTAACTGGAAGGTGCAAAGATTGTAGATTAAATTCTTGATGAAGAAGCCAATGAAAATCTGCCATATCATGCTTCAACCTGGGGAATATGAGAAAACTTTAAAATGGGAAATAGAATAACAGTAAGTAATAAAACCTATAGATAACAAAATGATTCAAACTTTACTGGATGTACTTTTTTCCCAGCGAGACACAAATTTAAAACCCTTCTTTATTATATTACCAACTAAATTATCAAAGGTATTCTTCAGCAGATAGACAGCGTTTATTACAAAAAATCATTAGTGTGCTCAGATGATTATCTTTTATATATGGCATCACTTGTAATGATCAAAATTTCCTTTTGAATTAGTGAGTCATTTTCTTAAGCGTATCTATAAAAGAGCCGAGTACTGAAAATAACATTGATTGAAAAAATATAACTTTATCTTTTTGACTGAATTGTATTTTTAATAGAAAATGTAGATATGAATAACTTGCAATTTACCTGATTCAACAATGGGACATGAAATAAACATCAAGAAATTTCATTTCATTCTATTAAATCTGAAAGCATACACAGCCAACAACAGACTCTCTCATTCAATTAAATGAGAAATTCTAATTTAGCTACAGTATATATGTCTCTGTAGTAGATCCATGTTACAAAACTCATCACTCATATTTACATGGATTTTGTCCTGTTCAGATTGCAGAGCAGAAAGTTATGATTAGATTGTTTCTTTACTGTTAATGTTTCTTCAGCACATTTAAACATTTAGAATTTTTGAACAAACAAGCAAAAATTCAACAAAACAACAAACAACTTATTTAGTTAGATAACCTCAGGAATATTAGACTGAAGTTGAGGAAGTACAAGTAAAATATAAAATACAATTTCATATTTATAGGGTTGTTATTCAATGAAATTTATTAGCACACATTACTGTGGGAATGGAGTGTATACTTCTGTATGTACTATATATAACCTGTACTGTATTAAAACTGAAAAAAGGGAGACCTGAGTATGGATTTAAAGATTACTTTCAACACAACTTCTTCAAAGCAAATATTTCCCTGTTGTTTATGATGTACTCTAACGTTTGGAACTGAAGGGAACAAAAAAAGTGGTATAAAAACTGAGTGTGAACGGCCTAAATGACTTTTACTGAGCTTGGAGTAAAAAAAATGTACACACCCTACATGCTTTAGTAAAAGACTTAATGTTTCTTTAAAGTAGGGAGTCTTTTAAGTTTAACTGTTAACTATGTTATAATACCAGCAAAATAATACAAAGAATACACAACACTTATTTCACTCTAATTGAGGCTCATCAGGTGTAGGCACCTTTGCATCCCCTTATGAGGATCGAACCACACATACAGTGGAACCTCGGTTCACGACCATAATTCATTCCAAAACTCTGGTCGTAAACCAATTTGGTTGTGAACCGAAGTAATTTCCCCCATAGAATTGTATCTAAACACAATTAATCTGTTCCAGGCCGTACGAACTGTATGTAAATATATATTTTTTAAAGATTTTTAAGCACAAATATAGTTAATTATACCATAGAATACACAGCGTAATAGTAAACTAAATGTAAAAACATTGAATAACACTGAGAACATCTTGAACATAGAAAACTAACATTACAAGAGGTTGTGCTATAGCGCTACGAACTGCTTGCTAAAAACACTTTTTTTAATGAGTTTTAAGCACAGGGAAAAAAATGAACATTTGAAAAAACAGTAATTTAATAAACCACCAAGAAAAGTAACATTGCAACAATGCACGCTAAGAACCGATCGCTGTAAACAGAAGTGAAGTGGAGGTTAAAATCCAATAGAAAAAAGTCTTCATTAAATACAACAAGATTGAAACAATGCTCGGATCTGTCTCTTTAAAAGCAAGCCCGGTGCATTCTTTAACTGCCTTCTCTGCCTTATGCGTCCAGCCGTCTCTCTCTCTCGCACATGTGTGTGTGTGTCTCTCTCTCGTGTGTGTGTGTGTGTGTGTGTGTGTCTCTCTCTCTCTCTCATTTGCTGCACAGGGAGAGATTGAATACGTGCGGAAATCATCGTCTTGCACAAACCGAAAGGGAAACTGGCTTGTTCGTATACCAAGTATGTGGTCGTGAACAGATGCAAAAGTTTGGCGAACTATTTGGTCATAAACAGATTTGTACGTGTTCTGAGACGTTCGTGAACCGAGGTCCCACTGTATATACAGTGGGTACGGAAAGTATTCAGACCCCCTTCAATTTTTCACTCTTTGTTATATTGCAGCCATTTGCTAAAATCATTTAAATTAATTTTTTCCCTCATTAATGTACACACAGCACCCCATATTGACAGACAAAAAAAAAGAATTTTTGAAATTGTTGCAGATTTATTAAAAAAGAAAAACTGAAATATCACATGGTCCTAAGTATTCAGACCCTTTGCTCAGTATTTAGTAGAAGCACCCTTTTGAGCTAATACAGCCATGAGTCTTCTTGGGAAAGATGCAACAAGTTTTTCACACCTGGATTTGGGGATCCTCTGCCATTCCTCCTTGCAGATCCTCTCCAGTTCTGTCAGGTTGGATGGTAAACGTTGGTGGACAGCCATTTTTAGGTCTCTCCAGAGATGCTCAATTGGGTTTAAGTCAGGGTTCTGGCTGGGCCATTCAAGAACAGTCATAGAGTTGTTGTGAAGCCACTCCTTCCTTATTTTAGCTGTGTGCTTAAGGTCATTGTCTTGTTGGAAGGTAAACCTTCGGCCCAGTCTGAGGTCCTTAGCAGTCTGGAGAAGGTTTTTGTCCAGGATATCCTTGTACTTGGCCGCATTCATCTTTCCCTCGATTGCAACCAGTCGTCCTGTCCCTGCAGCTGAAAAACACCCCCACAGCATGATGCTGCCACCGCCATGCTTCACTGTGGGGACTGTATTGGACAAGTGATGAGCAGTGCCTGGTTGTCTCCACACATACTGCTTAGAATTAAGGCCAAAAAGTTCTATTTTGGTCTCATCACAACACCTGAAGGACTCTGAGATGGTGAGAAATAAGATTCTCTGTCTGACGTATGTCCATATTCTAATATCCTCCCGGTCAAAAAGGAAACTAAATTGATGCAAGTATACCTGTAAATTAGCAGACACAGACAGTGCCTATTTTGTGTTATTTTTTCCGAATATAAATAAATGGCAAAAATTTGTACGAAACAAATACTCATGCACACCACTGATCCTAATGTTCACTGTCTGCATGGTATGCAGATTAGTTAATAGTTCAGGTTCTTGGAGCACAGTTTAATCTATCTTAAGGGCATTCATCCATATACTGATAATAAAGTAAGATGTGTATAAAGTTTTAGTATAATATGAATTAAACAGTAGAGACTAGATTTTCAGATCAAGAAATGAAGGACAGAAGAAGATATAATGAATGGGCATTACAGATATGTCAGGTATAGAAAGCCACCTTGAGTGTTCAGACATTACTGTAATTGGGTAAAGAAATATGGGGAGGAAGCAGGAACATGAAGTTGTGAAAGACTGCATTGCAATGATGTACCAGCTGAAGGAATCAAATTGTCTGGTGGTATTCATTATATATATATTTTTTTAAAATGTGGTGCAAGGTAGTGGTCCAGCTTGCTCCAGAGATTTACAGAATTCTTAATGTTTTTAAAAATAGATTTGCAGTTATGTAGTTAAAGGGAATTTAATTTGAGCTGAATATTAATGCCCAAGCACTAATATCTCAATTAAGTACATGAACAAGAAGTATAGTATTCAGCTACCCTTTCAGTGTAGAGGTTTACGTCAATTAAAACTAATAGATATTAAATTGTTTCTTTCCCAGAGCCAAAGCCTTCACACACCAGTATTCTAGCCTGTATCCCTTGCTTATTCATGAGTTCTTTTATATACAGTAACTGCAACTGTTTATAATGCATGTTGTTTAAGTTATGTTATTTATGTTATTTGAATGTGATGTTGTAGTATGCTAAAAGCACTCCAAAGGTACAAAGTTAAAATCCTGTACATTAAGTACTTGTGAATGAAAGTGAATCTGATCCAGTAGACATGCTTGCTCTAATGCAAGCATATCCTATTCCATTTAATAGATTTCTCCGTGTTTCCCTTTTAGCATACTTCACTCTAAAGCCTTCAGTTATTTCCTTTATAGCCTTTAATGTCCATCCATATGATGGAAGAGTCAGAGACAGAGACATGGTCATTTGAAAAATTATGCACAGAAAAGCTTTCTAATTCATTGATTGATGTTCAATCTCTGACTAGAAGCACTATGACCAGGAGATAAAAAAGGACTTAATGGTGTTTGCAATCAGAAATTGCCATTGAACCGAAATTAGAATTGATTAAGGACTGTAGTAATGAACAGTTGCTGATTATAAAAACTATTATTTGGAGATGGGATTACTAGACCAAAATAAATCATTTACAATAAATTGATACAATAAGCACATATTTTTTAAAATGAAAAATAAGCATTTTTGAACAATTTTGCATGCCCACACTCTTCTTAATAAACAGATGTTTCATAGTGAGAACGTTTAATGTGTGGAAGGGTATTTTGGAACTACGTTGTAGAAACTAGCAAAAATTAGCATCCAGAGAATAAACTGAAATGATCCTATAGGAAACAGGTACAAAAAAATGATGGCCACCCATCAGAGGTCAATAAAAGGATACCACATACAGTAAGGAAAATATGAATGCCAAGAGGAAACCCACACTTGCCTCCAAAAGAACCTTGGACAGAAAGTCAATGGAATTCAAAGGACTGTGAGACAATAACACAAGATGTTGTTATTGAAAACTTTATATAGTATTATTTTCAAAGATTTCAAGAAAAATGATTCATATATATTTTATAACAGAACATTTACTGTAATAGTAAATTATCAGACAGAATGTGAAATGCATCTGTGAAACCCACTAAGTAGATGTAGTAATTATATAAATTCTAAACAACACCAGATTATAACATAACATTCTCAGAACTGTTTTAGGATCACGGAAGGAGCCAGAAGGTCCAAAGATGAAATCCATTTCTGATCCATTTGTTTTATTATGCTAAAATTCTGCTAATACCAGTATACTTATCTGCTACTTAATGGAATATTGTAGAACCCAGAAATCATATTGAGTTTATGTCTACAATCAATTAGAGCCACTGATTACGGTGTTCATATTGCAATCGTGTTTGCCAGTAGTTTAATTAAAAAAATGCCAAAAAAGTGTAGAACATTTAATAGAGTAACCAAGAAACTGTGCAACTGATACCTCTTAACCTCAAATGTGAGAATATGTCCAAATGTACAATGCAATTGATTACTTGTGGTGCAAAAGAATCAATGTCATATTTGTACAGGAATATTGGTTTACTGGCCAAAGAAGTGCTCAGAGTTGGTAATAAATATCACTTTATAGCGGCCCTTGCATTGGCGAACAGGAAGCACTGAGAGCTCATTCTAATCTGGTGGAATCTGCAAACCAAAATGCTTGATACTGGTCCAGATGATGTTGACAGACTGGATAACAAGAATTTTAGACCTCTGTGTTTATTACCCACCAACTCTATGCCAGTCTTCTTTCACTGTATTTTAACCAGGAAAATCCTGATTTGAAAGATTACAATATTATTGCAGGTAAAGATGCAAATGCTTTACGATTGCTTTATTAGATTAAATATCTGCCTCCCATTCTCAGTGCATTCATCACTGAACTCTCTCACTGTGCAAATCTGCTCCTGATTTAAATGGTTGATTCTTTTCTGTTATTGAATGCCTCCACTAAAATGTTTTTGTTTTTTTTTCTATCCTGACACCATTCCTATAAACGAATATGGTTATTTTTATCTCTAAATTGTTTGTTGCTGCTATTGTTAATGCAACTCCTGATATAGTTAGTATAACTGTACTGTAAGTATGTGCTGATGTAATTTTATTTTACCTTGCTTTTTTCGTGTGCTGCCATTTACAGGTTTAATTTACCTCTAAGGCTGAAGATTTTATTAATATTAACTCTGTTTGTGCGATTGGTTATACAGGGTTTTATTAGGGTCTTCACAATTAGCTACACTAATAATCTGATTTTCTCTGAAAGAAGCCTGCCCTTGTGTGGCTCACCCATACCATTAATCTCAAAGCAAACAGTTTGTACTGAACTTTATATTTTTTACAGGAAGTGTAATTTAAAATCAAATGTACAAGGACTCATTATTATATCTCTGAAGGCAAGCCAAGCAAATTTCTAGCTTTTAGATTATTTTGTACACTTTATTAATCCCCTCTTGTGAAGCTTTTAGAAAATGTGAAGCCTTTGCACATATCATTTCCATTTTTAAAAAAAAAAACCAGAAACCTCATTAATAGTGAGGAGCAAACCCTACAGAGTTTGCTTCAACACGAGTTCAGTGAAATCACAGAAATGTTCGGGAACTTTGCTGAACTCTGTGAAATGCATTGAAGTCAATGGGGAAGGAGGAACGGAACTAGTATCGAGTGGATTATAATGATGTAGTGGTCACTTACAGTGCCAGCCGTAAAAACGGAGAGGTGCAGTAGCTGCTTGCAGCATTTCATGTGCAAGCTACCACATTATGAACAAAAATGACCAAAAGGTCACCTTATTTACTCTCTTTAACTGTGAATATTTATATCCTCCTAATAGTGAATTTTACAGCTACTTGGTCATTTGCTCTGCTTTGGAGAAAAGTTTTGGCATGTTAAGTTCTGACTGTATTCAGTTTATATAATTTTTGAAAAGTTGCAATGTTTGTACACCTTCTCTGAATACTTCTGACTCTGTAAAAACACTTAACACCTTTCAGAAACTGCTTAATGGCAATTGTGAAATTGCAAATATAAAGAAATTAATATTTACAAGGATCCAAATGTTTTATACATTTTTGTTGTTTTTAAAATTACTACTATATTATATTCTGTTTTCTTTGCAAAAAGCACCTTAAATTTAACTCATGCAGTTAATAATAATAATAATAATAATAATAATAATAATAATAATGTTTTATTTATGTAGCGCCTTTCATACACTCAAGGACACTTTACAATTCAATAGAAGACAGTAGAAATTACATACATGAAGAATAATACTCATTGAAGAGATGCGTTTTTAACAGATATTTGAAATGAATAATAGACTGTTCCATGTGAAGGCTGAGAGGGAGAGAATTCCAAGTTTTAGGGGCTATCACTCTGAAAGCTCTGTCACCCATAGTTATTAACCTGTATTTAGGTACAGTGAGTAACTTAGCACCCGATGAACGTAATGCATGTTATTGAAAAATGTAATTTTATTTGTACTAGACAGCATAGTGGTCTAAATATCTGCCTTTTGTTATGGAAATTAGTGTTTGATTAAAGCATGAAGCAACAGTGATCTTTTTCCTCTTACCAAGTAATATTTTTTAGATAAAATAAAGTAAGCAAATAAGCATTTCTAAAAATAAAATAAAAAACAAAAAGTTTGCTCTCTTACTAAAAGACTTTTTTGAAATAGTTGTCCTAACTTCTCTTTAATTTGCAAAATGCCCTTATTCTTGTTTTAAACAGGTAAGATCTGCTTGTGCTCCCAAGGTTGGTTGCTGTCATGATTTGAGCTCAGTGTCGTGGGAATGTGCCCCTGTTCTCAGCACATAAAAGTGATTAATGCAGGATCAGGAAATGGATGGATGAATGAAAGATTAAAGCATTCAGGGCCACATGACTTATCAAAAACTGAATCCATTACAAAAGACATATTATTCAGTATATAGTTTGCAGCAACATTGTGGCTGTTTACATTTTATTAAAAACTGCTTCACATCATATTCACTCACCAATGCAATTACATTACAGTTATTCAACATTCAAACATCTGCCACTCAAAAATTAGTTTGGCTTCAAAAACCAAAAGAATGACACAAATTTAGCGTTTGCTTATCTGTATATAGCATTGTCATATTGCTCGTCCTGCTAACTGGGATAATCACAGAACTTTATGCTTTAAAGAGCTAAATAAGTTTTATTTTTGGTAAACAATTGGAGCAGTGCATTTCACTGTCAGTGTAGGCAATCCAAAGATCCACTTCGTTTAGAGACGTGCCTCGACTTTTACTTGCTTTTACATGCTATAGCTGTTTGCACTGCCAGCGCTCACACTCCATTATGCATAGTGCATACAGTGTTTCCCTCACAACCCGTGAAACTGGTTAGAAAATGGATGAATGCTTATAAGCACATCCATGAATGTGTTCAACATAATCAGAGAATGATTGCAAAGCCTCTGTTACTTTTTATGGTCTGTTTAGGAAACCGAATTAGGGATTCATCATGCCATCTCTTTTTTTTCTCTTACTACAGTGTGACACTGCAAGTTGAACAATTAAAACAAACATCTGATCATTCACATCATTCCACTAACAAAGCATGCATGAAGCCATTTATGAACTAAGTCACATAACATTCCAGGTAACAGATGGGTTGGCATGGTAATACATCATAAGCCTGCATAAGTTAGAGTCTAGAAAACAAAGAGTTACACCATGATAAAGATAAAATAAAAATATCCAAGCACTGCTTAAAGAAAAGCCATTGGCACAGCAAGCCATTGCCAAATTGTACCAAAGATAACATATGTGCTTAAATCATCAGTGGATGATGGGACTGGCAAATATGCTACCCATGTCATCAACTGAGCAGATTTGTCAGGTGAATCGTGCATCATGTTGAGCCTGACAAAAAAGCGTATTCTCATTGTTCTCCTTGTCCACCAATTTCCATTGCAGATGATCAGATTATTCCTAAAGATATGCTGTGCAAGTTGACAGCATCAGAATCAGGTAGAAATAATGATATGCAATTTTTGAATAAAAAATAAATAAATAATTGCGTTGAGGTTTCTTTTATTTTGTTAATGCTACAGGAGTTTTCCCCTGAATTGCAACAGCCTGGCCAGGCACAGTATGCATTTATTTTAATTTAAAAGTTCCTCACTCAGTGTTGAATGCTGGAAATTGTCACTGATTTCTCAGGATTTCATTAGTACAGTGTCTAATGTGTTTTGGCTTTTTTATTTTCATTGCAGTTATTTTTATAATTAATAGTTATGGTCCCAATTTAAATGTCCTGAATTGGCATATTTAATGTGTGGAATTATTATTTTAATTCTTGGTTCAGCTAATTATTCCTTTTTATTAATGTCACTACATTTTTGATCACAACTACATTGTTCTTAAACCACTGAAGCCTGAAATATGACTGCAGTGCACTGCATACAAGCTAGCGTTGAGTTTTGAAATCAAAAAAGGGTAACATTCACACTGCAACTTAATTCTCATTTTTTCACTCATATGCAACACAGATCTTATGTTTTTATGGAGATGTGATTAACTTTTCAGAAAGGATTAATAGTACTTTCTTGATAACTTTGCATGGAATCCCTTTCATCATGCTCTTTCCAGTCCTGCCTCCTGATCTTTGGATCAGTTGTTTCAATGTACAGAAAATCAACGGTGATAAATGTGCACAGATTAATACATACGATTTTTCATTTCTTGTTTGTATTTAATGCTTATGAATTTGTGGATATCCTGCATTTTAAAAATGTAGAGCAGCAACCAGCATTGTTTATTGGTTTGCAGGTGACACAAATTCATTCTGAGCATTCAGGACATATACTTTGTACTCACTAGATTCGGACCAATCGCAAATTTAATTTATGCTGTCAAAAAAAAAAAAAAAAAAAAAAAAAATGGGTATGAGGCAGAAATGCTCCTTTCTTATGTTCAGCAAACAGCAACAAAAGAAAATATAAAATTTGTGATGATACTGTTTAACATCATTCCCTGGGTTTACTCTCTCAAGATGGTTCAGGATTGTATTTTGTGCTTATAGTATTTGGACTGTATTGTCAATAGATATCTCTATTTTAATCCTTATATGCTGCTGCTCGGGGGCTTGTTTTGTTTTGGATGTGCTCTGTCTCTAGGCATGTCAGAGGACTGGGACTTTGTAAAGTGTGGTATAGCCTCACGGAGAAGCAAAAAGGGGGTTGAAGGAGGACTATCCTTTTAACCCTTATAATTATAAGTGACAACATAACATTAGGTTTCATGGCAATAACTCCTGGGAAAATTGGTTGTCTTATCTTAAGCTAAGACTACAAAATGACAACAAAAGTTCAAAAGCAATGTCTCCATGACTAAACAGTTAACTTTGTGACCTGGAATGTTAAAGGGCTGCATCATGAATTAAAGAGGCAGAAAGTATTCTCTCACCCACTTATTAAGCAAGGATCAGTTTCAGCTGCAGAGAGACTGGACTGGGCAAATATTTCATTCCACCTTTACAAAGAAAACCACAGGTGTAGGAATTCTTATACATAGAACAATCTCATTTGTAATATCAGATGTAATATCTGATCCTGAAGGAAGATATGTGATTATCATGGGTAATTTATTTAACTGTAAAGTGATTTTGATAAATACAGTATCTACACACCCAATGTGGATGATAGGGACTTCATCCAAAACATATTTGCAAAGTAAACACTCATAAAATGATAATGGATGGGGACTTTAATTGTGTTTTAAATCCAGACCTAGATAGGTCTCCTGCCACTGCAAAAACAATCACACAATCTGTAACTGATCACTTATCACTTATCGGTACTTGTCAGACCCCTGGAGATTTCTAATCCCAAACTCAAGAGCATATTCCTTCTACTCACCAGTGCATCACTGTTACTCAAGAATTTTTTTTTTATAGATAACAGTTTCATGCCTATGATAAAATCTTGTATGACGCTATTGTTATCTCCAACCATGCCCCTTTGATCATGGAGCTAAAATCATTATGCCCCACATACTCCTCTCACAGCTGGCATTTTAACCCACTGTTATTGGCAGACAAGAACTGTACAGAATTTATATCCAAGCAAACAGATTTTTTTTTAGAGATAAATACATCCTCGGAGGTTCTGTAGTAATAATCTGGGAAACTCTGACGGCTTTCTTAAGAGGACAGATTATCTCATATCTTACCCACAAAAATAAATTGGAAACCAAGAAGGTATCAGAGCTAATCAGTGAAATTACCAGAACAGATCAAGAATGTGCCAGGTGTCTAAATGAAGCACTTCATAGGAAAAGACAGGCTCTGTATTCAGAACCTAACCTCTTGACAACTAAAGAAACAGAACAACAAATTTTAAATCAAGACATCATTACTATGAACATGGAGAGAAAGCTAATAAGATCTTAGCTCAACAAATCCACAAGCAGGAAGTTCGCAATGCAATCCCAGCAATTACCAACACAGTCGGAGATGAAATCATTGACCATAAAAATATAATGCACACACTTAGAGACTACTATAGGTCCTTATATTCTACTAAGTTTAAAGAAGACAAGACACAAACTAATGCATTTCGGGATGCATTACAAATACCATAACTAGATACTCTCAGTGCAGAGGAATTGGATAAACCTCTGCCACTATCAGAATTACTACAGTAGATGCTATAAACTCAAGCAGCAGGCCCTGATGGCTACCTTGCCGAATTAAAAAAAAATTTCAATTAAGCTAGCTCCCCTTTTATTAGCAACATGGTTGAATGGAACAACCTTTTCACCATATTGGAGAAATTTGGGTTTGGCCCGAACATTTGTGCATGGATCAAACAACTGTGTATCAGTCCAGAAGCTTCAGTTTGTATCGACAACATTAATTCAGACTACTTCAAACTAGAATGTGGTACTAGACAAGGATGTCCCTTGTCACCACTGCTTTTTGCAATCGCCATTGAGCCACTAGCAATTCAGTGTCGAAATGCTTATGAGATAAAGGGGATTAACAGAGAAGGACTGGAACAGAAAGTTTCTCTATATGCAGATGGTATGGTACGGTATATATCTGATCCTAACAGCACTAACATAATTTCAAAAGATTTCTGGTCTCAGAATTAACTTGAACAAAAGTGAGCTCTTTCCAGTGAATTCTCAAGCATATAATGTTAGATTGGACACCTTCCCTTTTATCATCGTAGATCAGTTTAAATGCCTAAGAGTAAACATCACAAATAAACATAAAGCTTTTTATCAACAAAAGTTTGCTGTCTACATGGAAAAAATTAAGCAAGACTTGCATAGATGGTCTACTCTCCATCTCACTTTAGCTGGAAGAATTAACATTGTCCTCACATGTGGCGCAGTGGTAGTGCTGCTGCTTTGCAGTAAGGAAACTGTGGAAGATTGTGGATTCACTTCCTGGTTTCTCCCTGTGTGGATAGTGCTTTGAGTACTGAGAAAAGCGCTATATAAATGTAATAAATTATTATTGTGAAGGTGAATATCCTTCCTAAGCTTCTCTTTCTATTTCAAAACATTCCAATATACATCAATAAATCATTTTTTAAGAAATTAGATTCAATCATAACCTCATTTATTTGGAATTCAAAACATCCACTTATCTAAAGGGCAACCCTACAAAGACCTAAGGCAGAAGATGGCATGGCTCTGCCTAACTTTCAATTTTATTATTGGGTGGCAAATATACAAGCTATAAAAAACTGGGGTGTCATGTATAAATGGTGCATATGCACAAAAATGTTGCATACTGCCGTTTCCACATTCAAATTGAGATGTATAAAATCTAAACTTGGCCTAAAGCCACGCACATTTTCACACTAGCTCAAACCCTGGCGTATGCAAGTTCTCCGCTCGGTTTTGCAAACTGGCGGCACCCAGCGTCAAAGCAGTGCTTTTGTTCAACTGTGGTTTCCCTTTCTTTTTTAGATCCTTTTTTAGATTGTTTATTAGTTTAAGGCATCTGATTGTAATTAACTTGTAACAATATAATGGTCCACGGAATGGCCAAACTATTCCAAATACCATAGCTGGTTTAGCGCTGTTACTCTCACTGCACCTTCTTCTTTTTCTTCTTCTTCTTTCAGCTGCTCCCATTAGGGGTTGCCACAGCAGATCATCTTTTTCCATATTACGCTCACTGCACCACTCTGAGTATTTATATCACTGTATCTGAGTGTGGAATCACAGCTCTACAGCAGCTGATCGGAAAGTTGAATTATTGGTATACAGCATCTAGCACACACTGCCTCAGCCATGCTGCCTATTTGAACTGTTCTCATACGGCAAATGCTTCAGAGCCTTTCCTGTTCGGACCTCGTGGTTCAGAAACAGTTTCATCCCAAGAACTATAAACGCACTCAATCAGTCCATCAAGTGATCCTTGTAGAACTGTTTGTACTTATAAGTACAATTACCTCACTGTAAACTTGCGATAAAGTTTTAATGTTGCACAACCTGAGCCACTTTATAAAGTGCGTATTTACATATGATGACAATATCATTTTTAAGATGAAATGCAGCAAAATATGTTTATTACATTATACAGATGAAATGTTAACATCATTTAAATAATCTATATTGTTAATAATTAAACATGTGAGGACACAGTGTCGCAGCACTAGCTAGTTCAGGGATTATTCCTGCCTCGCACTGTATTCTTGCTGGGGCTGGTGCGACACTGGAAGGATAGATGGATAGAATAATTAAACATGTACTATGAAGATATTTCAATGTTCCTTAAAAGTTTTGAAGAATCTGCATTCTAAGCTTACAGATGGCTTAACTTCTATTACAGAGCGGATTGTGTGGAGATTGGTTACTTGGAGAAAGAAAAGGAAAGACAGTAATTGTAGGTTAGTACATTTGAAAGAGATAGTACTGCTGTAATAAATTATTTCATCCAAGGTCGCACATGGCGCAGCAAGCATCTTGTGTGAGGCAGGAACAATCTCTGGACAGGGCACCAGCTCGTCACTATCACTGCACCACCATGTTACCATGTTTAGTAACATGTTTTAACTCCTATCATGATGAAAATAATATCAAGTATAAATCTCAGTATTTTAATTATTCAGAGAGCTGTAATATCATGAATGTAATGGATTCTGTATCCTGTCGGAGGAAGAGAAAGCCTGTTTAAGAAGCATGTAGTGATTCACACACATAGAGCACACAGAAGAACACATACAAAACAAAGCATTTAACGTGCTAATTTAGTTACATTGGTATTTGAGAAACTAGTAAATTAAACAATTTAAAGATGAAGTTTATGATGTTCTACTTTAATGACAAAATAAACTGTGTGATTAAAGTGGAATTTTTGAGAATAAAGTTGATATTTCGAGCTTTTTTCTCACTGTGTCCCTATTTTTTTTTCTTTTCTCTGTGCCCTAATAAGCTTTCATATGATGCTCAGACGGTGGGCTACAACTCGCCTTTTCACAGCGACTTTCAAATCTGACTTCTTTTTTTATTTCGGGCACTGTGCTACTTTGTGAACTTGAGCTTTCGAGTTTCTCTGACACTCTGTGTCACTTGATCAACTTCCTTTTGTTGTTTATACCACTGTTTAAACCAACAAATAGCACATTTATCCTTGCCTCCACTTGGTATTCGCTGAAATTCTTCTATTTTCCCCCGTGCTTTTTCCATTGCCTTCTCACAGAATGCTGATATTAAGGGCTATTTATATTGATTTGCATATTCAAAGAGGCGTAATTCTGGGAGGAGTTGGGGTGGGGCAGCAGGCGCGTGCACGTGCGTTACTGTTCATGCTGACCGGGGTTTATGGAGCGGAAGAATGTGGAAGTTGGCGTTCACAAAGATTTATGCATCTGGATTTTTTTGTGCGTATGCACATTTACGCTTTTGTCCTTACGCCATGTTTTAGTGTGAATTCTATGCATGCCGTTATGCATGAGGCCCCTGGACCCTGACATAAATAGATGAACAGACACAGGCTTGGTCCACAATAGAAATAAAATCCTGCAGTACTTCTTATATTCCTTGCTTTGTACCCCAATAAGTACAAGTCATTGCCAATATACTAACAACCCATTTGTGCTTCACTCTGAAGGAAGTATTTTAAGATAGAGAAGATTTTATCTGTGGCTTCTCTGCACAAGAACCACATTTTTCCACCTTCTCAAGCATACACAGTTTTTAATGTCTGGAAAAAATTTGGGATTGAGTTACTTAGAGATTTGTACATAGACAATATCTTTGTATATTACAAACATTTACACTCCAAATTTAACTTTCCAGCAACACATTTCTTTCACTGACTTCAAATTAGAAACTTTGTTAAGCAAAACCTGCCCAAATTCCCTCACCTCCCACCTACGTCTATTCTGGAAAAAATATTGATCAGTCTTGAGGACTCATACAGCATTTCCATAATATATAAAAACATTTTAAAGTCCCTCCCTTTCAAAGATCCCAGAATACAGTGGGAAAAGGAACTCTCACTCAACATGTCAAAAAAGGAGTGGAAGTTAGCAATTCACAGATTTCACTCGAGCTCCATATGCACAAAGCATATAATTATTCAACTCAAAATTATATATTGAGCGCTTCTGTCTTATTTAAAATTGTCCAAAATGTTTCCAGGCCAAGATCCAACCTGCGAACGTTGCAATCAAGTTCCAGCCTCACAGGGCCATTTGTTTTGGGTGTGCACCAAATTAACATAATTTTGGACCAAAATCTTTAAATGTCTTTCAGACATCCTTGGTGTCACAATGCCTCCTAAGCCATTAACAGCTGTGTTTGGTGTACTTCCAGATGGGCTTAAAGTGGAGAAGGACAAACAAACTGTAATTGGCTTTACTACACTATTGGCACGTAGACTTATCTTGCTCAACTGGAAGAATCCTAACCCATCTCTTTTACATCAGTGATGTAATATATTATTTGAAATTGGAAAAAATCTAATTCTCACTTAGAGGATTTGTACAAAACTTTTTCAAAACTTGGCAGGATCTAATCAATAACATTTTGGAGTAAGAATTTAAATTGAAGAAGCGGATTCTTTCTTCCTTTTTTTATTCTATTTATTTGTATTCATTTATTTATTTACATTTTTTACTATTATTGAAGTTTTACTCTGCTGGCCTAGCTCTTTTTCTCATGAGTGGTGGTTGATTTCTTTTGAACCGAGTTGTCCTAGTTTGCTTGTATGGAATGTTATTTCATTTTAATAAAATCAATATAATATAAAAAAATGTGTTTATAGAGTAAGTTTCCACATATTTAACAATTACATTTTTTTTAACCTTATTATCTGTTTTTCCTATGGATTTTAGGCTGTTCTGTCAGACTATAATCCAAAAACACTCATTTATAATGAAATATATGAATTACAGTATACAGTTACATTTTTTATGTGGACACAATACAATAAGAAAACAAAATGTAAATATGTGATGCTGTGTATGGGAATATTTTAATTCAGGGTTCTATCCTAAATGTTATTTTCCAGGATTGTGACCATGATTATGCTATTGCGGAGCTGGCATGAGTTTTGCACCATGCCAGTAATAATGAGCTACATGCTGAGTTCAAATTGTTTACAGTGAAGGACATCCACAAATTCATCAGTGCACAATGGCATGTAAGTGGAATTATCATAAATAGATACTGCTGCTGATCAGGTACATTATTGATGCATCTGTGCATAAAGCTATGGATACGAGAAATGAGCCACAGTTCAAGACATCCTTGGAAAATAAAATACACATGTGAAGCTTGACATTTCAAAAACATGTAACAACTGGGCTGGAATTGCAGGCATTTTTTTCCTAGTTCCCTAAAATAATTTAACCTTAGTCTCAGAAGTGAAAAAAAAATGTTTTTGTTTAATAATATAGTTTACCAATGAGAAACGTTTTATTTAACTTGCCAGCATAATAGATAACATACAGTGATGGTAACAGTACAATATAAATATAATCTTACCATGCAGCCCCTCATAAACTTATAAATTAGCTTAGGTCCCTGAAATAAACTGACTAGCCTAATATTTCAGAGATATATGAAATTAAAGTATAATGATGTGTTGAATATTTACCCCTGATTCCTGTTTTCCATAACCTCACAAGAGTACACAAAAAGGCAAACACTCCATCGAATCAATTCTTCAATGCACAAAGTCACAGTATATTTATTATATCAAATTTTAGCAATGCAGCCTTTTGTTTTATTTTATTGTGCCTTTTATGTTGCACTACTCTGACTGTTATTGTTATTGTTATGGTTGTTGCTATTGTTCTATTATTTATGCTATAGTGAGTGAAAAGAACCTAAAAAAAAAAAACAATCATTTGCAAAAAGTCTGCAGAAGGTGGGAGTCAATCACCCTTTAGTTTAGTAACATGGGCACATCATTTTCTGTTATTTCTGCTTTGTAGAAGATCTGCAAAAATGCACTAGACAAAATAAAAAGTAATGCAATGATCGGCCTTTGCAATGTCCTAGTTTATTAGTGTTTACCACTATAAAGACAATAAAGTTCTTAAAAGAAAAAAAAAGAATGCTAAATGTTTCCAAAACAACCACTTGTGATATACTTTACTTGTTTGATGCACAATTTTGTACTGATGATATACAGGTCATAAAATTAGAATATCATGACAAAGTTGATTTATTTCAGTAACTCCATTCAAAAAGTGAAACTTGTATATTAGATTCATTCATTACACACAGACTGATGTATTTCAAATGTTTTTTTTTTTTTATTTTGATGATTATAACTGACAACTAATGAAAGTCCCAAATTCAGTATCTCGGAAAATTAGAATGTCAATTAAGACCAATGCAAAAAAAGGATTTTTTAGAAATTTTGGCCAACTGAAAGGTATGAACATGAAAAGTATGAGCATGTACAGCACTCAATATTTAGTTGGGGCTCCTTTGGCCTGGATTACTGCAGCAATGCGGCGTGGCATGGAGTCGATCGGTCTGTGGCACTGCTCAGGTGTTATGAGAGCCCATGTTGCTCTGATAGTGTCCTTCAGCTCTTCTGAATTGTTGGGTCTGGTGTATTGCATCTTCCACTTCACAATACCCCATAGATTTTCTATGGGGTTAAGGTCAGGCGAGTTTGCTGGCCAATCAAGAACAGGGATACCATGGTCCTTAAACCAGGTACTGGTAGCTTTGGCACTGTGTGCAGGTGCCAGGTTCTGCTGGAAAATGAAATCTGCATCTCCATAAAGTTTGTCAGCAGCAGGAAGCATGAAGTGCTCTAAAACTTTCTGGTAGACGGCTGCGTTGACCTTGGACCTCAGAAAACACAATGGATCAACACCAGCAGATGACACGGCACCCCAAACCATCACTGACTGTGGAAACTTTACACTGGACCTCAAGCAACGTGGATTCTGTGCCTCTCCCCTCTTCCTCCAGACTCTGGGACCTTGATTTCCAAAGGAAATGCAAAATTTACTTTCATCAGAGAACATAACTTTGGACCACTCAGTAGCAGTCTAGTCCTTTTTGTCTTTAGTCCAGGCGAGACGCTTCTGACGCTGGCTCTTGTTCAAGAGTGGCTTGACACAAGGAATGCGACAGCTGAAACCCATGTCTTGCATACGTCTGTGCGTGGTGGTTCTTGAAGCACTGACTCCAGCTGCAGTCCACTCTTTGTGAATCTCCCCCACAGTTTTGAATGGGTTTTGTTTCACAATCCTCTCCAGGGTGCGGTTATCCCTATTGCTTGTACACTTTTTTCTACCACATCTTGTCCTTCCCTTTGCCTCTCTATTAATGTGCTTGGACACAGAGCTCTGTGAACAGCCAGCCTCTTTAGCAATGACCTTTTGTGTCTTGCCCTCCTTGTGCAAGGTGTCAATGGTCGTCTTTTGGACAACTGTCAAGTCAGCAGTCTTCCCCATGATTGTGTAGCCTACAGAACTAGACTGAGAGACCATTTAAAGGCTTCTGCAGGTGTTTTGAGCACTTAAGCACTTTGAGCTACTGTTTGTATGAAAATGTGCTATATAAATAAATGTTGTTGTTGTTTTGAGTTAATTAGCTGATTAGAGTGTGGCACCAGGTATCTTCAATATTGAACCTTTTCACAATATTCTAATTTTCCGAGATACTGAATTTGGGACTTTCATTAGTTGTCAGTTATAATCATCAAAATTAAAAGAAATAAACATTTGAAATACATCAGTCTGTGTGTAATGAATGAATCTAATATACAAGTTTCACCTTTTGAATGGAATTACTGAAATAAATCAACTTTGTCATGATATTGTAATTTTATGACCGGCACCTGTAATTATGAAGTAGAATAGATTAGAGCATTTTAAATCATTTAGAACAAGTTATGTTCTTACTACTATATAATGTGTATTAGAAAAGGATAAAACATTACACAGTAACATTTTGATGTATAAAATATTGAGGAAAAAGATGGAATTCTGTTTTGTATATTTTCTCAGATATTTATCTACAGTGTTGATAGTATTGAATGGTTTTATCTTGTAATGTGTCCTTGAATAGCTTGAAAGGTACAATTAAATAAAATGTATATTATCATTATTGTTTGCAATTTCTACAAGAGAAATTTATTTCAGATTTCTCTGGTAAGAAGTAAGGCTGAATTGGACATATCACATTCACTTGCTACAGCATAATAACAGTTTAAAACCAATAAAAGTCCTAACAGTGTTCAATTTAAATTCCATAATTTAAGAAAAGAATGTCACTAAGTTTAGATCTGGATTTAAATGCAGGTTTGTTGCATATATACTCCATTTTAAGTTTTCTGTCCACCTGCTGGATTTTCACTGGTATGCCATTTATACCTTTCACTGTTATACCTGGTAGATTTGTACGTTGATGTAGCCACAGTACTAAACGTTTCTAAAACAGTATGCTTGCTTGTGGTGCAGTACAGGCAGCATTAAACAAGATAAAGTGGTATTCCCTATGCATTCTCTGTGACTGCATCTGTAAGTGACCGTGCTTGTTGTACTCTGAGCTGTGAGACAGTTCATAACATTAACTGATTTGAAAGTGAGAGCATTTTACATTTTTAGTTACTTCAAACACCACTTTTTTGTTATTACATTTTTTGTTAACAGTGGTAACAGAATGAAATTACATGCTTGAGTAAACTACAATAACTGCATATTTTTAACAATACTTTATATTGTCATGCAGTTAAAACTGTAGCCCAAATGGGCATGTGGCTTTAAAGCTATCATAGACAGCAGAAAAATTAAAAATGGCATTGTTCATGTCCACTTTGCAAGTTATTTGCTGTGGTGTAGACTACCTGCAGACTAATTATAGTTAAAATTTTTTAAACATTTTTGAAAGATGTACCCAATGAAGAGTTCAAATCTCTGTTCAGGTTTCAAGATGAAATTGTTGGCTGCGTCAGACCATGATCAGGTCAGGAGCTTTGCCGGTAAATTACTGTCAGATAAATTTTTATATTATTACAATTTTTAGATAATAAGGTTGTTTTTAATGTAAATACTAAATACATACCCATTCACTCTATGCTTGCAGAACGATGTTTACATAATTCCTGTCCTCTTACATTCATTTCTAAATAAGAAACTTTTTTTTTTTACTTTTAAAATGAAATTACCTCAATTGGCAGGAGATTGGTTTGGAGATAAGGAGCAGCTGTTAGATGAGTTAAAGAGGGACAAAATACAAATTACGCAAGTTGAAGTTACTCCTCCCAAGGTAAATTTGAAGTGGTAAACAAATCCATTGCAGACTATATCTCTGTTTTAAGATAGAGGACCCTGAAAATTTGCCAATGCTTTTCAATGGGTAGTTTTGAAATTTCAAAACTGCAGTACATACAGTGTGCTCTTTTCAGTATATCTCATTGAAAACTATGTCAAATTTGATCAAAATAAGTCCACTGGAAGCTCAATGGTTTCATACAGACAGACAGATACAGTGAGCAAAGTAGGGACTTTGTAGAGTGTATGTGACTGAACCTAAAATGGAAAATGCCATTTGAATGAAACTGTAGGCTAACAATTGTCAAAACACCTGACTTTCCATCTCCCCATCTATACCTAAAATGTACTCAATTCCTCAAAAATCCTATACTTGACTTCAAATCTCAAATGTGGCAATTGTCTCTGTGGAATTTTTTGTGCTTTCTTTCAGGTACTCTAGTTTCCTCCCATATGCCCAAAGACTGCCCAAAGAGATTAAATGAACTTCCAAGGTCAAATTTACCTTAGTGTGGGTATCGGTGTGAGTGTGTGGGTATAGACCCTATACAGGACTTGAACCCTATAATAATAATAATAATAATAATAATAATAATAATAATAATAATAATAAT
>JANRMT010062831.1:4363072-4408097 GCA_026402145.1 Polypterus bichir lapradei
ATAATAATAATAATAATAATAATAATAATAATAATAATAATAATAATTCTTATTATTATTATTATGCAGGGCTATTTCTTGTAATACAATGCAATTCAGAATTGGATTTAATGGGTTTAAAAATGTTGCACGCAAAAATAAAATAATTAATAATTAATTACTTCTATTTAACACTTTTATCACTACTCAAAGCACTTAAAATGTGATTATCATGTTATGTCACATAGTTTTTGTTAATATTCTGACTTATTAAAACATTGCCATCTAGTGACAATCAATGGAATTTGCAATGACAAGCATAAAGTTGAAAATTTAAAAAACTTACAATCTAAGATAAACTTTGATAAATACATACATTTAATGTATTTCATATAAGCAAAATTAATCCAGAATATTGTGCTAGTGTACTGCAGCAATGTTTTTGAGATGTTATATCCTCAAGCTCTGAACATTATATACTTCTTAGAACCATATCATAAATTATAATGAAGAAGTAGCTGATTCAAATTATTTTTCACTTCATTTACACCATTAGTACCTGGGATCCTTGCTTTCCTACTATGGAGCAGTCATCTTCGGTTTTAGCCCTTAAAATCAGTTAGCTATAGCAGAGGATATGTATTTTTTCTCAGCCAGTATACATATAAAATATGCCATCAGCTTCCATTTCATGAGAAATATTACTTACAGTGGTGCTTGAGAGTTTGTGAACCCTTTAGGATTTTCTATATTTCTGCATAAATATGACCTAAAACATCATCAGATTTTCACTCAAGTCCTAAAAGTAGATAAAAAGAAACCAGTTAAACAAATGAGACAAAAATATTATACTTGGTCATTTATTTGTTAAGGAAAATGATCAAATATTACATATTTGTGAGTGGCAAAAGTATGTGAACCTTTGCTTTCAGTATCTGGTGTGACCCCCCCTTTGCAGCAATAACTGCAATTAAATGTTTCTGGTAACTTTTGATCATTCCTGCACACCGGCTTGGAGGAATTTTAGCCCATTCCTCCATACAGAACAGCTTCAACTCTGGGATGTTGGTGGGTTTCCTCACATTAACTGCTTGCTTCAGGTCCTTCCACAACATTTTGAATGGATTAAGGACAGGACTTTGATGTTCAATCAAGTCTTAAAAGCAGATAAAGAGAATCCATTTAAACAAATGAGACAAAAATATTATACTTGGGTCATTTATTTATTGAGGAAAATGATTGAATATTACATATTTGTGAGGGCAAAAGTACGTGAACCTCTAGGATTAGCAGTTAGTTTGAAGGTGAAATTAGAGTCAGGTGTTTTCAATCAATGGGATGACAACCAGGTGAGAGTGGGCACCCTGTGTTATTTAAAGAACAGGGATCTATCAAAGTCTGCTCTTCACAGCACATGTTTGTGGAAGTGTATCATGGCACGAACAAAGGAGATTTCTGAGGACCTCAGAAAAAGAGTTCTTGATGTTCATCAGGCTGGAAAAGGTTACAAAACAATCTCTAAAGAGTTTGGACTCCACCAATCCACAGTCAGACAGATTGTGTACAAATGAAGGAAATTCAAGTCCATTGTTACCCTCCCCAGGAGTGGTTGACCAACAAAGATCACTCCAAGAGCAAGGCGTGTAATAGTCGGCAAGATCACAAAGGACCCCAGGGTAACTTCTAAGCAACTGAAAGCCTCTCTCACATTCGCTAATGTTCATGTTCATGAGTCCACCATCAGGAAAACACTGAACAACAATGGTGTGCATGGCAGGGTTGCAAGGAGAAAGCCACTGCTCTCCCAAAAAAAATTGCTGCTAGTCTGCAGTTTGCTAAAGATCACGTGGACAAACCAGAAGGCTATTGGAAGAATGTTTTGGGGACGGATGAGACCAAAATAGAACTTTTTGGTTTAAATGAAAAGCGTTATGTTTGGAGAAAGGAAAACAATGCATTCCAGCATAAGAACCTTATCCTATCTGTGAAACATGGTGGTGGTAGCATCATGGTTTGGGCCTGTTTTGGTGCATCTGGGACAGGATGGCTTACCTTCACTGATGGAACAATGAATTCTGAATTATATCAGAGAATTCTAAAGGAAAATGTCAGGACATCTGTCCATGAACTGAATCTCAAGAGAAGGTGGGTCATGCAGCGAGACAACGATCCTAAGCACACAAGTCGTTCTACCAAAGAATGGTTAAAGAAGAATAAAGTTAATGTTTTGGAATGGCTAAGTCAAAGTCCTGACCTTAATCCAATCGAAATGTTGTGAAAGGACCTGAAGCGAGCAGTTCATGTGAGGAAACCCACCAACATCCCAGAGTTGATGCAGTTCTGTACGGAGGAATGGGCTAAAATTCCTTCAAGCTGGTGTGCAGGAATGATCAAAAGTTACCGGAAACGTTTTGTTGCAGTTATTGCTGCAAAGGGGGTGTCACACCAAATACTGAAAGCAAAGGTTCACATACTTTTGCCACTCACAAATATGTAATATTCGATCATTTTCCTTAATAAATAAATGACCAATTATAATATTTTTGTATGATTTGTTTAACTGGTTTCTCTTTATCTACTTTTAGGACTTGTGTGAAAATCTGATGATGTTTTTGATGATTTATGCAGAAATATAGAAGATTCTAAAGGGTTCACAAACTTTCAAGCACCACTGTAAATCAAGATACTGTAATTGTGGAAAACCATTTAGATTAGTTAACATCAAATGTAAACATGGAAAACAATTTAGATCAGCTAACATAACATTATAATGTGACTTTGAGAGATGCTCTGAAAACAGTGGCTCCCCTTAAAACAAAAGTGATCAAAGCATATAGAAACTCTCCGTGGTTTAATGAAAACAAATTAGAGTGTCGAAAACTGGAGCGCAGATGGAGAACAACAAAGCTACATGTCCTTCAAACTGCATGGACAGAAAGTGTTAAAAAATATAAAAAAGCTCTCTTTTAAGCTTGCTCAAAATACTGTTCTACAATAATAGATAGCAATAATCAAAATCCTCGGGTACTATTTAGAACAGTTGCTAAATTAACAAATGGGAAATTAGATCTACAGTGCAAAATACCAACAGATATTAGCAGTACAGACTTTATGAACTTCTTCAATGAGAAAATTAAAAATATAAGATCCCAGATCTCACCATCATAGTACAAACTGCATACTAGCTTAGCAGACCCTGCCTCACATTGCATTCAGCACTTTAGTAATTTTAATCCTGTAACTGAGCAGGAAGTCTTAACTTTAATTTCTAAAATGAAGCCCACTACTTGTTCCCTAGATCCAGTGCCAACAAAACTAGTAAAAAGTTCAATGGATGTTCTTGCAGCGCCTATTCTAAACATTATCAATAGTTCATTATTGCATGGCACAGTACCTGATGCGCTAAAAGTTTCAGTTATTAAACCATTACTTAAAAAGTCAGACCTAGGCCCACACATACTAAATAATTATAGACTTATTTCAAATTTGCCCTTTATCTCTAAAATACTAGAAAAAGTAGTTGCCAATCAGCGTCAGTCACACCTTACGCATTACAATTTATTTGAGAAATTCCAGACTGCTTTCCGCACTGGTTATAGTACAGAAACGGCACTAACGTGGGTTGTAAACGACATTCTGCTATCCTCTGATGAAGGAAACTCCACTGTAATTATGTTGTTAGCGTTTGACACCAATGACCATTCTATTTTACTGCACAGACTAGAAAATGATGTTGGCCTTATGGGCACTGTGCTCGCTTGGTTTAGTTCTTATTTATTAAATCGATTCCAATATGTACAGAAATGTGCTGACAGCACACCATCATTATACACAGAAGTGAGATATGGTGTCCCACAGGGCTTAGTAGTGGGACCTTTACTGTTCTCACTTTACTTGCTTCCACTGGGATCTATCATTAGGAAACATAATGTTAATTTTCACTCGTATGCAGATGACACCCAGTTATACCTTTATTTAGATCAAATGAAGTTTCTCCAATGTTGTCTTTAATTAGTTGTTTTAATGAATTAAAGGAGTGGATGGATGAGAACTACTTGTCTTTAAATACAGATAAAACAGAGATTTTAATTGTTGGAGGGAATAGCGCTGATCACAACAATATTTTGTCATCATTTAACTCAGTTGGAATCACCATTAATTTTACTGGATCAGCCCGCAATCTAGGAGTTATCTTTGACTCTAGCATGTCATTTAAAGCGCATATTACAAAGTTGTCCAAATCATGTTTCTTCCATCTTAAAAATGTTAGGAAATTAAGGTACTTTCTAAATAAATAAGATTCTGAGAAATTAATTCATGCATTTGTTTCTAGTAGGATTGACTACTGCAATGCGGTGTTTACTGGATGTTCAAACTATTCTTTATATAGCCTCCAGTTAATCCAAAATGCTGCTGCAAGAATTATTACACGAACACATAACTCCAGTTCTTAAATCCTTACACCAGTTAAGTTTAGGGCAGATTTCAAAATCCTCCTTTTAACATATAAAGTATTAAATGGCCAAGGTCCTGCTTACTTGTCTGAACTTATCATGACTTACAAACTGGAGCGCACATTAAGATCTCAAGATGCTGGTCTGCTTATGATTCCAAGGATTAATAAAATAACAGTGGGAGGTCGAGCTTTTAGTTACAGGGCCCTAAACTATGGAATGGTCTGCCTACTACTATAAGAGATGCCCCTTTGGTCTCAGCTTTTAAATCCCGGCTGAAGACTCACTAGTTCAGTTTAGCATATCCTGACTAGAGCTGCTGATTAAATGTACAGACTGCATCTCTGTTGTTATTCATTAGCACTAAAACATAAGTAACATGATAATTATAATTTGTTACTAACCCTCACCTATTCTGTTTCTCTTCTCGGTGCTCAAATGTGGCACTTGGTGCCACGGCCCACCTGCCAAGTTGTTTTGCCTGCCTAAGGTAAAGTCATCCCTGATGGAAGATTGCAGGAATTTCATCGGATTGGCTGGCTCAGCACTGTTTCAGCTGTGGAATGGCAAAATGGGGGAGGCAGTTTGATGACTGAGGTCTCCAGGACTCTAAACAAATCCAAATCATATTATGTGATATCATCTACTGTTAAAATTTGCTCCGTACTTGTAAAATTTTTATTTTTATACTGTATTGAGGATTTGTTCTGTTTTGTGTATTGTATTGTATTGACCCCCTTGTTTTTGACACCCACTGCATGCCCAACCTACCTGGAAACGTGTCTGTCTTTGAACTGCCTTTCCCAAGGTTTCTTCCATTTTTTCCTACAAGGGTTTTTTTTGGGGAGGTTTTTTTTTGGTATTCTTAGTGAGTCAAGGCTGGGGAGTTGTCAAGAGGCAGGGCCTGTTAAAGCCCATTGCGGCACTTCTTGTGTGATTTTGGGCTATACAAAAATAAATTGTATTGTATTGTATTGTATATGCAGTAGGTCATGGAATTTAAAAGAAACCCTGTGATATTCTCCTCTAGAACTCCACAGAAGGTGGTCTCACACATACAAAATTTGCTAACCCTCAACCCAAGAAATGAATACTATAAAGAGCTAGTAGGAGGACAGTAGAACTCCTCAGTAAAACAAGCAACAACAGAGAGCTCTCACTTGGGATACAGGAGGGACCTTTCTGCCCACAGAACAAGTACAAGTAACAATTTAAGCTTTACCTTTCTAAATGCTGTTCAGGGTTTGTACTTGCCTGTTAGAATAACAGATGCCAGATGAGGTAAAAACTCTAAATTTGACTCTAAAACAGATTGTAGGTTTAGGAGAAACGCAGCAATAGTGAAGTGAGTATAGTGATGGTAGATCAGTTGAGAAAAGGGTTACTGTTACTAGCTGAGGAGACATCTAGAGAGAGTGATGAAGAGAGAGAGGAACAGAGAGAAAGCAGTTGAAAGAAAGAGTGACTGCATGGTTTCATTAGACAGAAAGTGAGGGAGAAGATTGTACTAGACGGTATTACACATTGCCACTAGACACAAATGGCAAAGAAGTGCAGAAAGTGGGAAGGCAGGATTTTCCTTCAGCTTTGTCATTTTGCAGCTGCTTTCATTCCTCTCTGTTTGTACTTCCTTTTCTGCTTAATTTCCATTAATTTGGTTATATTAAATTAATGTTTTGCTTTCTTTGACATTATTTCAGGTTTTGTGATTAACCAGGAAGTGTTCCCTCCTGTCACAATGGAAATCTATTGACACACAGTGGAATTAAAAACTGTCTATTATCAAATAGCATACACCCTTCACAAGGGGAAAAAAGTGACATGTACTATTGGAGAATCAAACACTGCACAGGAGTGGAAATGAACTCAGGACTCTGGAGTTGTGAGACAGAAGCTTTTACCATTGCTACATTTTTCGACCCATTAAATAAATTTGCACATTTTATTCATATGCTATGTAACACTTTACCATCTTTCAAGAGGAGTAGCTCCAAAATATATTTTATTATACCTTTATATTCATAAGAATAGTCATAAGAAATAAGGAAAATGTGAAGAGACGTTTTTTGGATTATGTTTTAATGGTAACAATTATTTCTGAATGAATCAAAATAAACACTGATGTAATTTAAGTTAATTTTATAAAATTAAAAGAATCTGTTAACACTTGGGAATTGCTGGCTGTTTGCTATAAATTACATATTTGGCATAAATCCTATGTTTGAATTTTTATTCAATGTTGAATTTAAATCTTCGAAGCTTCATTAATAGCACAGTAGAATCATATTATGCACTAAATTTGATTTTAAAAACTGCTTTAAAGGACACACTGACTCCAATATAATAGCGCAAATTAAGAGATTTTAGTAACCAGCTGGGTGATTCATAGTGTTTTTTAGCACTGAAATGCCCATTAACCTCTCTCTAATGACAGATCTTTTGTCAATGAGCCATATTAGAAATACAAAATGAATACAAGCAGTTTCAGTCTGGCTTTGTGTATGTCAAAGAAAATGGCAAACGCCAGCAGCATGTCACATCAAAATTCTACCATTGACATTTCTGGGAAAAGATCTGAATGCAAGTGCCTAAAGAAAAGAGACCTTAAGTCTAAAAAGTCTTTACTCAAAATCTGTTTCAAGTACTGACTTGCTGGCTCATGTAAACTGTACATTCTTCTTTTTATTTGATGTCTTATAGCAGTTGTAAGATACCCAGCATAAATTTACTCATTATAACTGGAATCATAATTTTTATTCCTTTTTAAACAACAATTCTATTCCATTGTTCATTATTTAATTTATTGTACTTTTATAAAGCACACTTCCACTTGTTAGTGTGGTGTACTATACACTATTATTTACTTTTTACTGGTTTTACACATGATGTGTACAGTTTAATTTGTTTCAATATGGTGCTCAATTGTTAAAATACCATGCATATAGCAAAGAACATAATACTGCATACTTTTTCAGAATATATCATGCTTTAGTTTGGACCCCATACATTTAAACTGCATTTACTGTACACCATGATATGCTGAAAGTAGTTACTTTATCAGCACCTCAAATCCAAAATAGGTATTACCAATTTGTAGTTGCTTTTTTCATCCTAATATTATAAAATCCCCTGTCACTTTGAGGATTTTCAGATCAATTATTATTTAGTCTCCCTTTGATTACTTATTTGAAAAAAAAAACCCTTTATTTAAATAAAAAGTCAATCTCTATCAACAGTGAAGAAGTGCAGAAGGTCTTGGCCTTCTTGACTTAATGTTCTCACAGAGAGAGCCTAGTGAAAACTCAGGGCATCCATGGTAGAAGTGAATTCTTAACCAGCTTTGCCAAAGAGTGACTTCCTCATATAGCTAAGCATGCAGACCTTTTGACTTTTACAGACAGCGTATCATATTACACAAGACAGGTTTACCAACCTCCCTGCAGTCATCCCTCCCCGAGCAATTTAACACATGCACCCAGATGTCACCAGCAAGGTGTCGTACAGGGTCCTGTCCCTACCTGTTTCTCATCCGTGCATAGAACGTGACTGACTGTGAACCCAGCACTTTTCAATAAGAAGTGAATATTTAGCTTAGCTCAACAAGGAGGCTTTAGGAAACAGTGAATTTCAATCAATATTCTGTATGTCATGGTGTTCTTGTATATATAACATACTTATGAAGTATTATTTTTTAATATAAAATGTAGATTTTATTTCTGCTTATTGCTATTATACTATATTACTTACTTTTCCTTTTATTCTTCATTCTGCCTTTTACTTTTTTACTCTTAAGCTTTGCCAATCTATGAAAATGTATATCTTGGGCTCTGCCAGGAGAAATTCTGAGAAAGTTCATTACCATGGATTTTTAACTAGAGAAAGAATAAAGCTCTGCAACTGCTATAGTCTCACAGTCTTGTAACAGCACTGACAAGTTGCATCAGCCTGGAGATGCCAGAGCAGAATGAGCTGGCATTCCATCATGTAAATGTGCAGCTTCAGAGCCAGCTGCTGGAAGGACTATAAGAACAGACTGTCAAGAGGCGCATATGAATTCCAAACAGTGAGACAACAGCAAGCCTTTCATCTAAACACAGCTGGATACCTAAAAGAATGGTGTTAAAGCGTGAGAGTCCATTGGCACTCACTTCACAGTACTAAATTTACATCTTTCTCAGCAAAGCACTAAGTACCACAGAAACCCAAAATCGACTTGCTGAACTTTTCATTTTTGCTGGAGAGCCTCGACAATGAGATCCTGGATCTAGAATGCCAGGTGTAGCACCGGTAAAGAAAGGATGACAGGTGAAAGACTGCTACCTATTCAGTTCCACTGCTGCTTTCCCATCTGCTAAAGTCTATTGGCCTAGGTGTGCACTGCTGACAGAGCTTTGAAAAGCATTGGCTTGGATCAAGTCATGGAGCTGGGGAAAATGTAGCAGATAGTGTGGCCAATGGCCTCATGTAAGGTGAGGTGTGAAGTAGACACACAAGAAGTTTTGTGTTGTGACCAGAGCAGGGTAAAATAATTAGCCAGCAATGGATAATTCAAAACGTTAACTTCTTTATTTTACGACAGGCACGTACTGATCTCCAATGAAGAAGAACATTTTTTTATTGAAAACTCCTTTGTCATCCTTTCAACAGGTAACATGTTTTTTAAAAACTCCTCCTAGCATTCTGGCAGAACTACAACTGAACACAACATTTTCCTTTTTTTTTAAGAAAAGCTTTACTTCTGCCAGCTAATGAGATTAACACGACAAAAATTCCCAGAACTTCCATGTAATCAAGCAATGAAATAATTAAAGTTAAGAGAACCTGATATGTATATTCCACAACCAGAATAAGCAAATGCAAGTATATTATTACACAGGTTCAGCACTATTATTTTAAGTAACATAGTCCTTCAACCAGTTTGGTGGATGAGTACTGCATGTGGGTCTGGGTGACTGAGGAAGCTCTGGTGGTTTGACTTCCTTCTGGACAGGTGTAGACACACAGTCTGGAAAAGCAAGCAGATGAGATGCATTCCAGGTTTTTCCATCACTCAATATGTATGTATGAGCACCCAGTTTCTTATTGATAGTGATAGGGTTGCTGAACTTCTGGTGTCCTTTTGGAACCTGCAGAGGATTTCTGACCCTCACCTTATCCCCTGTTTTGAAACTAGGCAAGCGAGCACCCCATTTGGCATCAGTGTAGACTTTCATTCTGTTTTGGTGTTGCTCAACTGTGGTACGGACATCACTGGCAGACTGTAAACCTGAAGAAGTAGGTGGTAGTATGGTCAAGGAGTTCAAATGGAGAAACGCCAGTAGTTACGTGTGGAGTAGCACAGTAGACATGCAAAAAGTCTGTAATGGCAGCTTTCCAGGGACAGTGTTCTTGACTAGCTAGTTGAATCATATGTTTCAGTACACGATTGACTCGCTCTACAGCTCCATTGGCAGCAGGGTAATACAGTGAGGAGCAGTGATGTTTAATCTGTCTTTCTTCCAGAAAAGCAGCAAAAGCAGCAGAGGTAAACTGAACCCCATTATCTGTCACCAGACTTGTGGGGTTATCATGGTGACTGAAAATAGAAGACAGGAATGTGAGTACATTAGCAGTAGTTATGGAAGGGGTGAAGGCTACTTCCGGCCACTTGCTGTGGTAGTCAGTCAGGGTCAAGGCATATCTACAGTCTGATGCAGCAGTGTCAAAATGTCCTACAATGTCCAAAGCCACTTTTTCCCATGGGCCATCTGGAAAAGGTGTAGGCTGTAAGGGAGCGGGGTGCAGATGAGCTGTTTTGTCATTCATCTGGCATTTCTGACAAGAACTAATGGCAGTACATACATCAGTGTCCATCAGTAAAGTTCTCTGAGTCATTGTTTGGTGTGTACTACACATTGGTGACTCTCATGTGCAATTACAATTAATGACGAACAAAGGCTAGCTGGCACAATCAGATGTGAACCACGAAACACAAAGTTGTCACTGACAGAAAGTTCCAGACGGAGCTTGTAGTATGGCAGCAGATGAGCATCCAAAGCCTTTGGAGAAGGAGGCCAGCATCGTGAAATCTGTGTGCGTAGCTTAGTGAGGTCTGGACATTCGGCACAAGCAAACTCCAAAGTGGTGAAGCGGCCTTCTGCTGCTATGCACCTAAAATCTGGAATAGCCTGCCAATAGGAATTCGCCAGGCTAGTACAGTAGAGCACTTTAAAACACTGCTGAAAACATATTACTTTAACATGGCCTTTTTATAACTTCAATTTAACTTAATTTAACTTTATCCTGATACTCTGTATGTTCAATTCTTCATAATAACTATTCATGGTGGCTCTAAAATCCGTACTGACCCCTACTCTCTCTTCTGTTTCTTTTTCTGGTTTCTTTGTGGTGGTGGCCTGCGCCACCTCCACCTACTCAAAGCTTCATGATGCTCCAACAATGATGGAAGGATTAAAAGGCAGAAGTCTACGTGACCATCATCATCAAGTCCTTCCATGAGAACCCTAAATCCAAAGAGGACTGTTTCATTTATGTTAGGTAGAATGCCCAGAGGGGACTGGGCAGTCTAATGGTCTGGAATCCCTACAGATTTTATTTTTTTCCCCAGCCGTCTGGAGTTTTTTTTTTTTTTTTTTCTGTCCCCCCTGGCCATTAGACCTTACTCTTATTCTATGTTAATTAATGTTGACTTATTTTGTTTTCTTATTGTGTCTTTTATTTTTCTATTCTTGATTATGTAAAGCACTTTGAGCTACTGTTTGTATGAAAATGTGCTATATAAATAAATGTTGTTGTTGTTGTTGCAAATCAGCAGGAGACAATGTCTTACATACAACAGACAGGAGAGCAACAAACTCTGGTTCAGCATCGTCAGCAGCTGCAGGAGCAACAGGTAAGGGCATACAAGACAGGCAGTCAGCAGGAGCATTCTGAGAACCAGGGAAATATATTACATCATAGTTAAATGACAGAAGACGTGCAGACCATCTTGCAATGCACAGCCCAGCAAGACCAATCCCCTTGGTGGTCAACAGAGTTGTCAATGCCTGATGGTGCGTGCGCAGGGTGAAATGACGTCCCCACAGGTATGTTCGCCACTTCTCTACCGCCCACACATAGGCCAGCGCTTCTTTTTCTACTATTGAATATTTATGCTCTGTAGTGGAACGAGTCCGCGAAGCAAATGCCACAGTTCTTTCTACGTTGTCAGAACCGAGTTGAGAAAGAATGGCTCCCAGACCGTAGTCAGTAGCATCAGTGGAAACTACAGTATGGAATGTAGGGTCAAAAAGTGCCAAAGCAGGACTATCTACTAGCAATGTTTTTACCTGCTCAAAGCTCTTCTGTGCATCAGCAGTCCACTGGAATGCACCTGCAGGTTGTCTCAAACATGCGCGCATTGGTTCAATGACAGTAGCATGGTTTGGTTGAAATTTAGAATACCAAGACAGCAGCCCAAGGAAAGAACGCAAAGTAGCAGTATCTGTGGGTGTAGGAGCATTCATGATGGCTTGTACATGGGCCTTATCAGGAAGCAGGCCATCAGCAGACACTATATGCCCAAGGAAGGGTAGGCTGGACTGATGAAACTTGCACTTTTATTGTTTAGCTGCAGGCCAGCAGCTTCCAGCCGGCATAACACAGAATGTAAAGTCTTGTCATTGGTAGTCAGGTCAGGTCCATGTACTATTACATCATCCAAGTAATTCTCTACGCTAGGTAAGCCAGCAAGAATAGCAGTCATCATTTTCTGGAAGGCAGAGGGTGCAGACGCCAAACCATAAGGAACCCGACAAAACCTGAAGAGGCCCTCATGCGTAATGAAAGCAGTCAGGTCTCGACTGTCCTCATGCAATGGCACTTGGAAGCAGGCACTGGCTAAGTCAATGGTAGAAAATACCATAGCCCCTCTGAGTGCAGAAAGGAGTTCATCCATATGGAGCAAGGGAAAAGAGTCTACAATAACTGCTTTATTGGGCTCTCGCAGATCAATGCACATGGGAATGTTACCAGATTTGCGCTGAGTGACTACAATAGGTGAGACCCAAGCAGAAGCATCAATTCGTTCTATGACACCAGCTGCGAGTAGGCGATCAAGTTCTTCAGACACAGCATCTCTAACTGAAAGAGGTAAGTGGCGCAGCTTCTGTCGCACAGGAGGTACAGTCTCATCAATCTTAATGTGGTGGATGAAGTTTTTAACACAGCCAATGGACAGGGGCACAGCAGCGCACTGTAAGACTGGCACAGGCAAAGTGGAAGCTGCAGCATCAGAAAGAATAGCTTTATTGTTCACGATGTGCACATGTAAAAGTGACATTAAGTCTGTACCCATTAGTGTGGTTCCATTTTCCACAATAAAAAATGTAGCCACAGTCGTACGGCCATGTAAACACACAGTTACAGATAGGCACCCAATTACAGGGATATGAGATTTTGAATATGTTACAAGTCCCACTGTAGATTTTGTCAGAGGAATGTTGCTGAAGTGACGGGTGTAAATGCAGTGTGGTAATATTGAGACTGATGAGCCAGTGTCGACAATAAGGCCCAGTGAGCAGGAACGTGAGCCTGGAGCTGAGATTTCCACAACACAGGTAATTTTAGCAGGTGTATGTATTGTATTTTCTGTATATAATACAGTAACTTCTGGCAATTCAACCTCACGTACTTCCTGTGTACAGGGTTAGGCAGTGCGACACACTTTAGCAAAATGCCCAGTTATTTTGCAATGCCTACAAGTTGCTTTTGCGGCAGGGCAGCTCACTGAGTTAGCCAGGTGTGACTGTGATCCACATCGAAAACATGTTTTCCCCTTAGTAGGGTTAGCAGACATAGTAGTAGAAGGTGTCTGTCGTTGTCTGAGTTTATTCCTCTGTTTATGCTGCACTGTATGTACTGGCATGACGCTGGAGTTCATATAAATGATTTTAGCCTGACCTGTAGCTGCTTCTATCTGAGTAGCAAGAGTTACTGCTTTATCTCACGTAAGGTCTGGTTCCAACAGCAATCTTTCACGGATGCGTGAGCTATATGCATGCTCAATCAATTGGTCACAAATCATTTCGTCCGCACGTTTGGTAAATTCACATGTTGAGACAAGCTCAGGTAGTGCCGCCACGTATTGTAAAACGGTCCTTTGTGATCCCTGGGTCCTCTTTCGAAATGCATGGCGCTCAACGACCACGTTAGCTTTAGGTATAAAGTATACTTTCAAAGCTTCTACGGCGGTATCGAACGTTGTACCTGTGTTAGGCAGGGTGTAAAAAATTCGCAGACCTTCGGTCCTGAGACAATGATGTAACACAGCTCTCTTCCTAGCATTAGGCCAAGCATCTCCAGTAGCATCAATTACAAGCAGATAGTTATTGAACATCTGAAACCACGTTGCGAAAGGCACTGTGGGCTCACCCGGACTCGGAAGAAAAAAACTTGGAAAAGGCACATTAGCAACAGCCATTTTCACTGCAAACATACACAATATAAAGAGGAGAATCTCGTCGCCAGTTTTGTTGTGACCAGAGCAGGGTAAAATAATTAGCCAGCTATGGATAACTCAAAACGTTAACTTCTTTATTTTACGACAGGCACGTACTGATCTCCAATCAAGAAGAGCATTCTTTTATTCAAAACTCATTTGCCATCCTTTCAACAGGTAACACATTTTTTTAAAAACTCCCCCTAGCATTCTGGCAGAACTACAACTGAACACAACATTTTGCCTGCCAAAATGTAATGGACAGATAACCACAGAGAGTTGCAGCATTAATCACATCTGCTGCACCACAATGCAGCACAACACAACAACATTCCTGCTGCACCATTTGACAGTGCAGCATCTCTGCTGCCCCATCTGACACGGCAGCAATCAAGACTCCTGCCAATGTATATACAGTAATCCCTCCTCGATCACGGGGGTTGCGTTCCAGAACCCCCCGCGATAGGTGAAAATCCGCGAAGTAGAAACCATATGTTTGTATGGTTATTTTTATATATTTTAAGCCCTTATAAACTCTCCCACACTGTTAACATTATTAGAGCCCTCTAGACAGGAAATAACACCCTTTAGTCAAAAGTTTAAACTGTGCTCCATGACAAGACAGAGATGACAGTTCTTTCTCACAATTAAAAGAATGCAAACATATCTTCTCTTCAAAGGAGCGCCATCAGGAGCAGAGAATGTCAGTGAGAGAGAGTGCGCGACAGAAAAGCAAACAATCAAAAAATCAATAGGGCTGTTGGGCTTTTAAGTATGCGCACCGCGATAAAGCAGCCACAAAGAAGGGAAAAATGTGAAGGTAGTCTTTCAGCATTTTTTAGAGTAGCCTCCGTATCTTCTAGGCAAACAGCCTCTGTGCAAACAGCCCCTCTGCTCACACCCCCTCCGTCAGGCGCAGAGCATGTCAGAGAGAGTGAGAGAGAACGAGAAAAGCAAACAATCAAGCACCGCTCGGGAAGCACATCGTATATCATTGAGGAGTTTTAGTTAATACGTAATACATGCTCTGATTGGGTAGCTTCTAAGCCATCCGCCAATAGCGTCCCTTGTATGAAATAAACTGGGCAAACAAACTGAGGAAGCATGTACTTTAAATTAAAAGACACATTGTCCACAGAAATCCGCAAACCAGCGAAAAATCCGTGATATATATTTAGATATGCTTACATTTAAAATCCGCGATGGAGTGAAGCCGCGAAAGTCGAGGCGCGATATAGCGAGGGATCACTGTATCTTTGTCACTGGCACTACCACAGCAGAAGTGAACACTGCCATACTATTTTGAAGAGTTTGTGTGCTGTTGCAAGTTGGAAGTGGTCAATGAAACAAGTGACTTCTAAGGGAGGGCTACGTAATGGCACTGACAAGTTACATTTAGCCTAGGCATGAGTCACCAACAATATGAACAGGTATTCCACTGTGCAAATAAGCAGTTTGAGAGTAAGCTGCAGGCAAGCCTATAAAAACAGTAACCTTGCCACTGAATAAATTCCAACTAGTGTGGTTAAAAAGAACGCAAGCTACCTAAGAAGGGAATGAATAAAAAATTGGCACTTGGCTTAAATGTGGGTGGGAATAATTAGATATTTCACTGAGTGTGATATTTCTACACCAATCCTCAACTCATAAAGGTGGAAATTAATATATATATTGTGATGGATGGCCGGCCGTTTATCCCGGCCAATACCCCCAAGCTGCCAGGTGGAGCCCTCCTTGCAGTATGGAGGTCCCCAGAAGACCAGCAGGGGATCATGGACAATGTAGTTTTTATACACAGCCCTGCTGGATGCCGTGGGGGCCACTAGGGGATGCTGCAGGGAGGAATAATGAGTATTTTCCCTACGCCCCGGAAGCACACGTGGACAGAAGGAATGGCATGCTTCCGGGGTGAAGAAAAGAACTTGTACCTGACCCGGAAGTGATTGAGAGTCACATGGACTGGGGATTAGGAACACTTCCGGGTCAGGAGAGATAAAAGGACTGTGGGAGCTCCCAGACGGTGAGCTGAGCTGGGTGGAAGGGTGGCAACACATCTGGGAGTGTAGGATTGATTTATTGTGTATTTGTTATTAGTATATGAGTATTGTGGAGGAGAGGGTGCTTTGTGCACTGTGGAGATTAAATAAAGTCAATATTTGGACTTTTACCTGGTGTCTGGAGTCGTGGACAGGGGTTCAAGGGAGTGAGAGCGCCCCCTATCTACCAATATATATATATATACCTTTTAATGTAGGTAGATCATTTCGACCTGGTTATTTTAAAAGTAGCTCGCAAGATAAGAGCGTAGAAAGCATAACTTGCCCAACGTGCGGTCGTCCAGGCGAGAGAGTACTTCGTGCAGAGTATGCCAGCTGTTGAGAAAGCACGCTTTGCCTCCACTGAAGTAGACAGCACAGTCATCAGATACAGATACACTTGTTCTAAACAACGCCCGCGCTTGCCATTGCTGTGAAACACCGCCATTTCAGCTGTTACTGATGCATCCAGTTTCTTGTCATCATTCTGTGATGGCAAGTTTCTTGGCACAGATAATGTGGATGCAACAGACTGACGCATTGCAATTTCAAGTTGCTGTTCAAAGCTGTTGTCTGACAGACGTCAATGAAGTCTTCAGTTTTCAACTATAACTCTCTTATTTCTTGATTGATTTTTACACTTTTACATGCTATATATGCGAACTTTGCCGTTCCCGGTTTCCCGGGAATTACAGCCCGGGAATGAAAAATGTCCGGGAATGGGATTGGATTCCCTAGTCCTGATACCTATAGCAACATTCACCCTGCCTTTGTTCACTTGGCAAAGCATATTTTAAACTATATGCTAAAAAATTCTTTAGTATAAGCTAAATATCAAATGTTATTGGCGTGATTATTTTGTTACCATTACTGGATTAAGGCAGAACTGCCAGCAGTTTCCACAGTACATATCCACCTTGCATAATCTTTGCAAGGCGTAATGTGACATACCCAGCGACTCACTCTGACAAAAACAACAGGTTTAATACCAATTATACCAATCCGGGCAACACCAGGTAACCCTTTTTTACTTTTTGGATTAGATAACCCAGTCATTATGATATTATGTGTAGGAACAGAAGAATTTATAGAATATGAAATACATTGTGATGCCCAGGTGCGTACAGCAGCCTCAACCCCGACACATACAGGCAGGACACTAATTCTAGTCCACACAACACACAATTTATTTACACAGTTGGCATCCACAGCACACAAGGCAAGCATAGTCTTTTCACTGTCGCCTTCAGTCTTCCCTAAAGGCTTTGTCCTTTTCCTCCTGACTCTGGCCATTGACTGGTGGTAACAGGCTCCTTTTATAAGGCACCCAGAAGGAGTGCAACTGCCAAAAAGAATATTGATAACATATGTTTCAGAATACAGTAAAGGAAAATTCAAAAATTAAACCCGAAGAGGATGTTATGGTTCCAGACAATAAAATGTAAAATAACTGTAGATCTTAATATAAAATGAATAAAATGAAATGCATTATTGTGGACATGGTATCAAACATTAAGATTTAGTTTTACATTTTTTGTAGAAACAACTGTTAACAATATAATCTAATAAGTAATGCACATATTTCAATGGTGTTTTTATCAAAAAAAGATGTTATTAAGAAACATGTTCATTTAATATATAATTCTAATAGAATATTGTTGAAAACTTTAATTCTTTGTAAACAATGTACGGTGCATGAGCTGACGGAATAAACAATTAATTTTGGCAGGAACTTGAACAAAGTGGGGACTGCAGTGGGTCAAGCCCATGTTGCTTTCCTTCACTGGCCAAAATGCCCTATTCTCCCATTAGGACCCTTACATTTTCTTTGAGACTGTGAAAGTGGCTATAGTGCTACTTTTATGTTGAAAGCAGCTGTCAGAATCTTAACTAGGAAAAGAAAGCCCAAGCACTTCTCTCCAGTTTTGATGTCACTACACTGGTTACCTGTGCCATTTAGAATTGACTTTAAAATACTGCTTATGGTTTACAAAGCCTTAAATAACCTTGCTCTGTCCTATATTTCAGAATGCCTCTCACCTTACACTCCAAATTGTAAGATTATATTTTCAAATGAGTGTCTGCTTATAATTCCAAGAGCTAAACTTAAAAGAAGTGGTGAGTCAGCTTTCTGCTGTTAGGCACCTTACCAACAGAAATTTGACAGGCTAATGCAGTGGAGCACTTTAAAAAACTGAAATAAAACATTAGTTTAACATGGCTTTCTTATAGCTTCATTTTAGTGTAACCCTGATATTCTGTATATGCATTTAATTATCGTTTTTATCATGGCACCACAATCCGTACTAACTCCTACTTTCTCTGCTGTTCTTTTTCTGACAAGACACCATGCAGTCCATACATTGATGGATTGAAAGCCAGATTTCCACATGCCCATCATCATCCAATTCTTCCACGTGAAGCCTGAAAACTATGAGGACTGATTGAGATCATTTATGCTAGGTAGAATGCCTAATGGTGGCTGGGTGGTCTCATGGCCTCGGAACCCCTGCAGATTTTTCTTTTTCTCCAGCCCTCTGGAGATTTTGTTTTGTTTTTTCTGTCCTCCTGGCCATCAGACCTTACTTTATTCTTTGTTACTTAGTATTGCCTAATCTTATTTTTATATTTTTATTTATTTTATTTTTTTAATAACTGTTCTTTCTTCATCTTGTAAAGCACTTTGAGCTACATCATTTGCATGAAAATGTGCTATATAAATAAATGTTGCTATTGTTGTTGTACAGTCATGGTCAACATTGCCTTCCATTTACTTACCCATTCTTTGCAAGGCAGATGATAGAAAGCAATTTGGGTTTCAAAAAATCTTAAAGCCACTGTTAGTCAATCTCAAGAGTCTGGAGAAAAATGTTTTTTTTTATTTCCATGTTTGGAGAGGTCATCAAAGGGATGGTGATTTGGGTTGTGGTTGATAATCAAGGAGCCCATTCAGTGGCAGGATTTATGTCTGCCAGTATTGTTTTGAAAAGTGTTCTGTATTTGAGTCTGAAGAGGTAAGATTAGGATTAGAAGAGCAGCATATTTTACCCATTCAGACATCTTTGTCTAGTCCATCTCAGACTGCTTGCTTGGAAGTGAGAAAACAGCGTCCACTTTCTGAAACATTGGATCATTTTCATGTGAAACCTCTGGAGAATAATCAGATCTTACATGACCATTTAGAAGGAATTGTTCCATTAGAGTTGCAACTGTCATTTGATGTCCATATCAAGAAGAAATAGTTTTCTCTTATGGACCTCCATAATTCCATTCAGCAGTTCCCATATAAAAGGTGTGATAAAAAAAATTCACGTTTAATTCCTAGTAACTTCCTAGTAACTGCCTCATGGAGATATGTGGGAAGCAACACTCATGAAATTGGTGCTTGGTGCATCTGCTTTCTCTTTTGATAGGTGTCACAATACCTGAAGACAAGCCACTGTGCAGATGTTAATGAAACTGAAAGATATAGAGGAGCTTGTAATATCACTAATCCACACAGAACAAAGCATAAGCTACCTTGACTGGAAAATTTCAGAGTATATGCATAGATTCCTTGACATTTTACTGAAGGAAAAGGCACCTTCTAAAGCACCAGTGCCTTGAGCACATTCCACAGCTAATTCAAGAATTGGTGCTGTGGCTACACTATAGACAATGAGATTTGAAGTCAAACAGAGTTTTCAAGAAGATTGCCAGACAAACAGGCTGTTTTAGGAATATTTTTGCTGACCCTTGCTCTAAAGTATTAGTTCATGATTGTACACCACCTCAATGTTTCAAATGTCACTCTCAGAAACAAAAACATCTAAAGTCTCTACAGATGTGCTTAAGGATGGCATAAAAGAGTTAGTGCAATGTAAACTTCCAAATGTGACAGCATTGCATGTTGCAAACAATGTGTGCTATTGATTATGCACCTGGAATGTTGGTGTATGATGGATCTACTGCATGATTGCCTGACTTCACAGAAATATCACAGATAGTCTTTGTTGGTTTGAGTAAAATAAATTTGCAGATGTCTACACACTGCCTGCATTCACCCTTGCAGGAAGACTAATTGTTGTCCACATTTGTAGATCATTCTAAATATAATGATTAATTTCAAACATTTATGTGTTCAAAATTTGTCCTGTTTCAGTCAGGATAATGGCGGGTATCTCTAAAAATGTAGGTGTATTAATGAATTCACCCAATTTTTGTCTCTTTCAGTGTCAGCTTGTTTATATTGTTGACATGTACTTCAGCAAAGCTCCAAATTGTGTTTAATGAACATGTTTGTAAATTGATTCTGCTTTCTGGCATTCCCAGTACAACTGAGGATCTTGTCAGTATAATCAGGGAAACATACTAAATTCAGACAGAGGTTACTTTGAGGCACCAAGACTTGAATTCTCGAGGTCAGTTTAGAATTCGATCTCAACTGAAGATTATGCAAGCTTAGCCTATTGTCCTCACTCTTAGTCAATTGGGAAGATCGAGTACAGATTCTCTTAAATTAGAAGAGTCTTTTGATAGTAGCTCTTCCCACTCAGCTACAATTCAAGGCAAAGTCCTGCTGTCTTCTGATGAAAGTGACAAATCTTGCCATTCTCAGGCTTGATCAGCTAAGTATGAAATACCCAGTTTTTCATATTACTGTATATAGATCTCGTTCTTGAGGAAGGAAACAAGGCCTACCATAAGGATGGCACCTTCTTAAATAATCTGAGAATGAAAAACAGTATCCTTGAGAAAATGGCAGAGTCTTTATCTCATCACACAGTTTACCCTACTAGCATTCACATTTTGGCAATGGAGGAAGCCTTGGTACAGAATTACCCATGCCTATAAGAGCCAGGATCATTTTCTAGCATGTATGGTTGTACAAAATGGGCAATTACAGGAAAAAATTAAGGGGCTGTCAACTTTCTTGTCCTGAGCTGGAGGTTAACTCCTTTAAAAGGAAGGCAGCAGATGAAACAGTTTCATCCAAAACCATCAAAAGACTTTGGAAGGCAGAGGCCAATTACTTATCTCCACCTTCTTCCATTTGGTGAAACTCAAGAAATTTTGGAGAAGGAAAGATTAAACATACTGAGAGAAAGAATGAAGAAAAGTAATGACAAAGTCACTGTTGAGAAAATGTAGAGAGTTCTTCTCATGTAGTTGTTAAACAGTGTCCTGCTGTCTAAGATTGTGTTGAGAGAAGGCCTGCTCTGTTCTGTAAATCTCAGGTAAGCCTTCATCCTTGCTGTTGCACAGAAATAATGCTTAAAGTGAATGAAGTTACTTTTTGGTTATGACTGTTACAGTGTAGTAAATGACATGTTCTTGACTAATGCTAGATTCATTCACTCAGCTGCAATAAAAAAAAGTCCTATCTGATTTCAGAAATAGTATGAATTTATTTACAATTATTTTTCATTGTCTTTTGGTGTCAAGTTGGGGGAGGCAGGTTACTTTAATATTACAATAATTGTTTTATGTACAATTTAATTATAAATCAACATCAGCATATTGATGGTAGACGTGATAATGTTATCCACTGTCTAAAAGAGAGTCCCTTTGAGAGTCTGGAGAATCTATCAAAGATTTCCTGGTAAATATTTATTCCTGGCATCATTATTTCACATTCGAACTTATGTTATAATTTTTGCTGTAATGAGATACATGAGGCCTGTACACTGCTTAAAATGCATATAGACATAAAATGAAAAAGTGAGTATCATAATTCTAATAGCCATTGATGATTTTAAGGGATTATAAATGCATCCATATTCATGTAGCAAATATTCTTATGGCCTGGTTTATAGACTTTGAATGAGTACATTTTCTTACATTTTGTCTACTGATTTACTAATGGGTGCACCTTTAGTGGTTTCATCTGAAACACTTACAATTTCAACTTAATTCCAGAGTGTATCTCAGCCCTCTGTTTCTGTCACATGGATGGTGGATAGATTTACTGAACTGACTGCACTTTGAATACATTTCCCCAAGTGTTTACCTTTTTATCCTCATGTGCTTGGTAACTTCAAAAGAAATGTATGAAATACGGTGCAGTATGGAGACGTTTTAATGTTAGTTTAATTTTTTTTTGGCAGGATGTCAGCTTAGAAAATGTTAAACAGGAGTACACCAAACACATCATGAAAATCTTCATACCACATGGAATTAAAGAAGGGCCTGGTCCTGGCAATTTGTCCATCATCATTGAGGGAACTGTGGTACTTCACAATTGTAAAGGTGCGACAAAGGCTTGCCTTCTGCTCATGGGCTTCATTTCTGCAATGAATCTGAGTTACCCACCAAAGATAAAATACTGTACACATTTCAAGTCTTTCAAAAGCTTTTTCTTGAGCTTGATGCATTTAAGATGTCTCCAAAAGTTCAGTCATTGAGGAACAAGCTCCTCACATAAGTTGATATGATTTACACCTTCTGTGTTGTTGAATGTACATTTTCAAAACATTTCTTGGTAAATTACAGTGTATATATATACTCAGCAAAAAAAGAAACGTCCCTTTTTCAGGACTGTGTATTTCAACAATAATGTTTGAAACATCCAAATAACTTTACAGATCTTCATTGTAAATTGTTTAAACAATGTTTTCCATGCATGTTCAATTAACCATAATCAATTAATTAACATGCACCTGTGGAATGGTCGTTAAGACCTTAACAGCTTACAGAAAGTAGGCATTTAAGGTCACAGTTCTAAAAACGCAGGACACTAAAGAGACTTGTCTACTGACTGTGAAAAACACCCAAAGAAAGATGCCCAGGGTCCCTGCTCATCTGCGTGAACGTGCATTAGGCATGCTGCAGGGAGGCATGAGGACTGCTGATGTGGCTAGGGCAATAAATTGCCATGTCCACACTGTGAGACGCCTAAGACAGCACTACAGGGAGACAGGAAGGACAGCTGATCATCCTCGCAGTGGAAGACCACGTGTAACAACACCTGCACAGGATCGGTACATCCGAATATCACACCTGCGTGACAGGTACAGGATGGCCACAACAACTGCCCGAGTCACACCAGGAACACACAATCCCTCCATCAGTGCTCAGACTGTCCGCAATAGGCTGAGAGAGGCTGGACTGAGGGCTTGCAGGCCTGTTGTAAGGCAGGTCCTTACCAGACATCACCAGCAACAGCGCCGCCTATGGGCACAAACCCACCTTCGCTGGACCAGACAGGAGTGGCAAAAATTGCGTGAGTTTCTGCATGACAGCAATGTCAGTGTTCTGTCATGGCCAGCGAAGAGCCCAGATCTCAATCCCATTGAGCACGTCTGGGACCTGTTTGATCGCAGGGTGAGGGCTAGGGCCATTCCCCCCAGATATGTCCAGGAACTTGCAGGTGCCTTGGTGGAAGAGTGGGGTAACATCTCACAGCAAGAACTGACAAATCTGGTCCAGTCCATGAGGAGGAGATGCACTGCAGTACTTCAAGCAGCTGGTGGCCACACCAGATACTGACTGGTACTTTTGATTTTGAGCCTCCCTTCATTCAGGGACACATTGTGAAACATTTTTAGTTTATGTCTTATGGTGTTGACTCTTTTAGTGTTCATACAAATATTTACACATTAAGTCTACTTAAAGTAAAAACAGTTGAAAGTCAGGGGACGTTTCTTTTTTTGCTGAGTATATATATGTATTTTTCTTTTGATAGTACAAACTCATTAACCATCACAAAATTGCGTTTATACGTTTATAAATTTTGCTTTAATATTCTTGTTATTGACGAAGGATACATTTCATGATTGTTAAAATGATATAATTTTAAATTTACTATTACATTATGTTGCTATGTGGTAGTATTTTGAGATATGGTGAAATATTTTGTATTGTAACGTCACTAGTCAGTGACAAAGCGTTTCTCATTAAAGCAAGGCATGCTTTTGGCTATTGGTTAAATATTATTGCTACTGAGACTGTAACTGTGCACTTTATTCTGTCCAAAGACATGTGAGTTAGGTGCATTGGCGATTCTAAATTGTCCCTAGTGTGTGCTTGGTGTGTGTGTGTGTGTGTGTATATGTGCCCTGCGGTGGGCTGGTGCCCTGCCCAGGGTTTGTTTCCTGCCTTGCACCCTGTGTTGGTTGGGATTGGCTCCAGCAGACCCCTGTGACACTGTAGTTAGGATATAGTGGGTTGGATAATGGATGGATGGATGGACTGGAAACTTGAATTTAAATTTTATAATTGCACTTCAGCTGAATGTCTTATATTTGACATTTTTTTTAAATATGTTATTATTCTCTTTTTGCAAATTGTATTTAATGTATTTGAACTTTAATTTTTTAAATACTTATACTTAAACATTTTTGTGCACTTATATTTTGGAACTGTGGAATTTGTAGACCTTAAGACATATATTGATGTCCTGTGTTTGAAATCTTGTTTATGCACACGTGTCTAAAACCTTTTATTCAAGCAACTCATTCTTACATTTTTTAGGAGAAAAAAATAAAAACTGCTTGTTGTTAATGGAAATTGTTTAAATTTAACATAAAGCTTCAATTAAATATTGCTACATTTTATTATTTTCCTAGTAAATACTAAAGCCAATGATGTATAACAACCATGCTCCCGCTCGGAAGGTGGCAAGTTACCCACTCCGGCTAAGCTGCAGTGAAGTCCAGACTCGGCAACTGTAAACTGTACTTTCCTTTTCGTCCTTTACCCACCCTCCACTCAAGTACCCCAGTCGACGCTAGAAACAAACAAGTTGGTCAAAGATAAAAGGTTCAGTATGTGAAAAAATGAATATAGGAATAGGATGAACTATAATACACATAAATCCCTGTTTGCATAATTTCTGCTTTCAAAGACTAGCTAATAGAATTCCACAGGCTTAGAACATGCTTCCTCTATTTTCCTATTTCAATTACTATTAATGTAACTTTTCCCTTCCCAGGAGAAAAAGAAATGGCATATTAATAACATTACACATTCATTAAACTAAGAATAACATTTTTGAAAACCATCAGACTTGCAAAGAGTCCATTTGTTTCCTCTTTTTTTTCTTTCCTATTCTTTTACAAATTTTGCCTGACCACTGGTTTGCTGATTCTACCAGACCTTGCAATTGTCTGATCTTTACTGGCATTGATCTTACTGATCTTTATTGTCCAGTTGTGGGCTGTCCTGAGAGCTCAGAGTGCTTTCTAATGTAGGTGGAAATTCATCAAATCAATTGATTTTTGGGCATTGCTCGGAGGTGACACCAGTTTCTCCTTTGTATTTTTCTCCATTATCAGTTTCAATGATACATACAGTATATGACCTAGGTGACACACTTCTGTGCCCAACAATTGCAGGACTAGCCCAAGACTTCTCATGGTCCAGTTTGGTGAGGACCATGTCACCTGGATGTAGGCTTCGAAGGTGCTTTACACAATGATATCTGTTGGAGTAATAGGCTTGTTTTGACTTTTCTGCTGCATCCTTCAGCCTAAAATTCTTTTGATTTGGCTATTTGGGTTGAAGATTTTTCTCCAGGGTGGATAGAGTTGTTCTAATCCTTCTTCCCACAAGTAACTCAGCTGGGCTGCTCCCAGTAATGACACATGGTGTTGACCTGTAGGACATAAGGGCGAGCAGAGGGTCATCTTGCTTAAGGATCCTTTTGCAGTTTGTACTATCCTCTCTGCTTGACCATCACCTTGTGGATTGTAAGGACTTGATGTAGTATGCTTGAAGTCCCACTGCTTGCCAGTTCCTTAAACTCAGCACAGGGGAACTGGGGATCATTGTCACTCACAATATCTTCTGGGATTCCAAACCTAGAAAAAATTGCTTTCAGCTTTAGTAAAATATGTTTGCTGGTGGTTGAGGGTAGATGTAGAATCTCAATAAACCTTGAATAGTAGTCATACTGTATATAACTAAATAATTGTGTTTATTATGTTCACAGAGGTCTATAGAAATTTTCTTTCATGGCCGGTCAGGTAGTAGTGTGGATATTAAAAGGCTCTCTTTTCTTTTTTTTTTTCTTCTTTTTAATTTTATTGCAATCACACAACATTCCATAAAAATAGATCAACTTTTACAAAAATAGGATTGAAATCAAATCAACCCCCACCCCTGAGAAAGAGAGCATGGCCCGCAGAGTAAACTTTAAACCTAGTAAAAATAGGTAAATAGATGAATTAATAAGTGAATAAAGATAAATGGAGAAGAAAAAGAAATGGGGAGAGAATCTGCTTCCTCAGTGCTTTAAAAAGCTTATTCTAAAATGTTATTGATTAGATTCTGCCAGGTTTTTAAAAAGTTCTGCACAGATCCACTAAGTGAGAATTTCATTTTTTACAATTTCGAATAGTATATAACCCACTGACTTAGAATAGGAGAGTTAGGATTCTTCCAATTGAACAAGATAAGTTTATGTGCCAATAGTGTAGTAAAGGCAATTACAGTTTGTCCTTCTCCACTTTAAGCCCATCTGGGAGTACACAAAACACAGCTGCTAGTAGATTAGGAGGGATTGTGACACCAAGGCTGTCTGAAAGGCATTTAAAGATTTTGGTCCAGAATTATTTTAATTTGGTGCACACCCAAGACATGAGACCCAGTGAGGCTGGAACTTGATTGCAGCATTCGCAAGTTGGATCTTGCCCTGGAAACATTTTGGACAATTTTAAACAAGATAGTTGTGCTCGATATATAATTTTGAGTTGTATAATTGTATGCTTTGCACATATGGAGCTCGAGTGAATTCTCTGCATTGCTACCTTCCACTCCTTTTCTGAGATGTTGAGTGAGGGATCCTTTTCCCACTGTTCTCTTGGATCTTTGAAAGAGAGGGACTGTAAAATGGTTTTATATATCGCAGAAATGCGGTCTGAGGCCTTGAAAGAGAGCAATATTTTTTCCAGCATGATTGACATGACTTCACTTTGTTCTGGATGTCTGATGATATCCCTGGCCACCATACTGAGGCATTAGCCCTTTCCCTGCATTTAATTAGGCCTTGATGCTTATCATGTATCCTCTCCAAAATGTCTGCTCTCATAGCCTGGGATGCAACTATTCTGCTTCCCCAAGATATCATGCCATTGAACACTGACAGTTCTCCTCTTAATGGAAAGAATTCCCTAACTTTTACTGGGGTATTACTCATGTACTTTGGCCACCCAGATCTGATTAACTTAATCAATGCCTGCAGTTTCTCATCTTTTGCCATTTCTGCTTGAAAGCATTCCATTTTCAGAGGGGATGCCGGGATTCCATCCATAACCGCTGCCACAAAGCACTCCACCTCCTCTTGTGTCTTAGCTTCTAGCGTGTCTGCCACAATGAGAGTTTTTCGTGGTGCATGTTCTGCCGTTGGCTTAAACCTTATGAGCTGCAAAGAAGACTCTGGCAACGTGGTGAAACTTTGTCCAAGGCTTTATTGTTGATGAGAAGCACTGAAGGTTTGTAATCAGTCACCAGCTTGACATCTTCCAATCCATATAGGTACTTTTCAAATTTTTCTCAGGCCCAGGCGCATGCCAAACATTTGTTTTCTATTTGTGTATAGCGTATTTCTGTTTCTGTGAGACGCCTAGAACAATATGCCACTGGCTTCCATTGTTCTCTATGGAACTGAAGTAAAACTCCACCAATTCTATAGTTGCTTGCATCAGCTGAAACTGCTGTGGCTCTGTTTGTGTCATAGTAAACGAGAACTGGTGCGCTTGTCAATAGCTCTTTAAGGTACTTGAATGATGCTTGCTGTGCTCTATCCTATGTCCATGCTTGGTTATTTTTCAAAAGCTCAAGCTTTGACCATGCCTAGCAGTTTGTTCAGCTCTTAAAGGTTTTCTGGTGGAGACAGCTGCTTAATCGCCCTTAAATTTGTCTGGGTCAGGTCTTACACCTGTCTGATCAATCAGGTGATCCAGGAAGTGTAATTGTTTATGTCGGAGAACACACTTTTCTTTATTCAGCTTCAATCCAGCTGACTCAATCCTCTGTAAAACCTTTTCCAGATATGTGTCATGCTCTTTTGTGGTATGTCCAAATACAAGCATGTCATCCATGAAAACAGTAACTCCCTCTAAACCCTTTAGTATCTCTGCCACTTTCCTTTGAAAAATCTCTGGAGCACTTGTTATTCCAAATGGTAACCTTTGGAAACAGAATCTGGCAAATTAAGTAATAAATGTGGTCATCTTATTGCTCTCCAGATACAGGGGTATCTGCCAAATGAAGAAAACAGAGTAGCTCTATTCAGTTTTGCAATTTTTTTCTGGGGTGGGAAGAATAAATCTTTCTCTCTTGACTGCTTCATTTAGTTTTTTCAAACCCACACAAATACATACCTCCCCATTTCTCTTTAGAACTGGCATCATAGGTGCACACCAATCAGTTAGCTATGTCACTTGCTCATTGATTTCCATCCTACTTAGCTCCTCCTTAACTTTTTGCATAAGTGGTAAGGGAACCCTGCGAGCCTTGTGTACTGCATAGGGTTGTGCCCCCTCTTTTAACTGAATTTTAACAGGCCCAGTTTTTAGTGTGCCATGCTTACCAAATACCTTATGGCCCTCCTTAATTCTTTTTTACAAGGCTCATTTCTGCTGCTGTGGACCTGCTTAGTAAATTATTCACACTGTGCCCTCGAACCACATAGACTCGGAAGGAGTAAAGCTGGATCATTCTGGAATAACCATGTTGAAAGTCTCTTCACACATTATACTAGCATCAGCCCCTTGAATTTTGTCAGTCTTGAATTTTACTGAAGTGGCACCAAATGAGAAGCTGAACTGTCCACTGCTCTTCACTCTTATCCAAATTACTCACAGATCCCAAGAATTACACAGGTTATTCTGTATGCTCTCTGACTTCACTTTTCTGTTTTGCTGCAACACACTCTTGCCCAGTGTCCAATTTTGTGACATTTTTTACAAGAGAACATCATTGCAGTGCACCCTTCCTGCTATCTGTGTTGTATTTTTCCACTTTTACCACATTTATTTTCTGTCTGTTCAGTTGCTGGCATGATTTTAGTATGTCCTGGTCTTCCAGAACATTGTGCATGCGATTTCATGCACAAAAGCCAACGCTTCTCCTTGCAGACTAACTTATTACGTAACCTCCTCAGGCTATCGAACTGTTTGTATTGTTTGAGCCAATGTGAGATCTGACATTAATTGTAATTTGCGAGAGAGCCCTTTATCCAAAATGCCCACCGCTATATGCTCTTGAATATTCTTAACCAGAATCGCACCGAAGCCAGAGTGCTCCGATAATTCCTAAAGGGCTCGATGAAAAGTCTCAGCCTTCTTGTCCAGCTGCTGCACTCTCTCAGGAAAGTAGGCACGCTCGTGAATTACATTGCGTTTCAGATAAAAGTATTCATCAAACTTTTGTAGCACTATGCCAAAGTCCTTTTTATCTCTCACCTCCGCAAACTGCTTCACTGCCCATTGCGTAAATTAAACAACTGACCTGTACGTCTACGTCATCCTTGTCGAGCTCAGTAGCTGTACAGTAGGCTATTTTTGAAAGCGCTGCTTCCAGTCCAGCCATTCTAGCGGCTTGTGAAAGGGAAAGTTCGGCTGTGGGTTAAACTTTGCCATGCCTTTTTTTCCTTCTTCTACTTCTTTATTATTATTACGTTAATGGAAAGTAATGCGCATTTAGTCATTTCTGACACCATGACATATCACTGAATATCCAGTTGGAGGTAAGTACCTTGAACATAGGAACTTTTATTGAGTGCCACACATACAAACACACCGTACCAATTAGCTTAGCCACACCCCTTTTCTTTACGACAATACTGCTGCTGTAAATATCAGTATTTGACAGTATGTAACAGGATAAACAGCGATGATCTGTGGATGCCTTCGATGTAATAGTAGCAGTGCATGATATGATGGTTCACGGGTGCTTCTTTTTTCTTTTTGAAAAGCGCGGTCCTAACTTTTACTGTACACAACCTGGAAATATAAGAACCCCCACCTCCTTAAGGGTCAAGTGCCGTACTTGGTGACTTTCTTTGCAAATGCAGCAAGACCTTCTTCAGGTATATATGTTTTTTATACATGGAAAAGGTCAAACAAACACTACACATATATACTAAACAAACACGAATGACATTTTATGTAGCTCTGCTACAGATGTAAAAAAAAGACCTGAAATACTGAGTACAAATTACATCAAAATTGCGCACATGAAAAATGGGGCAAATCGTGTAAAACACAAATTTGTAATTCAAATTTAAGAATGGCTGTGTAAAAATTGAATACTGAAAGCAGAAAACAGCTAGTTAAACTAAAATAATAGTTGCTTTAAAAATGTTAAGTTAAATTATAACATTCTCTATGTGGAAATTGTTACCAAATTTTTGTAAGTATATCACACTCAAAATTTTCAGTGTAGTCTGAACAACAATGAGATATTTTAACTTTGACATGCATCACTACTCAATTCAATTTCTTTAGTGGACTTACATCAAAGTTTATTTTAAGTAAGAGCTAACGTGCAAATGTCCATAGGACCACTGAACACTGGCAAAAACTTTTCTTTGCACTATTACTCCCATTGGTTCGAGTCTGTGAATCAATGCCAGGCACACAAAGACACTGAGAGCAGACCTAGGAAAATATTTTAAAATGTATATAAATTATTGAAAAAAAGACCCTTGCCCTACAGTCCATCAAGCAAAAAGCCCACCACCCCTGCGGTTTTCAGCCTGCTTTTCCGGCAGGTGATGTATCGAATTCAGCCCTCCCTGACCCCCTGGCTTCTACGAAACAAATTAATACTAGACCACACCCTTGTCTACAGTCATTGCTAGGTCCAATTTCTATTTTCTTTGAAAAAAGAAAAAAAAAGTTATTCACCTTTATGAATGCACCGCCCACAATGAATATGCTAAATTCATAAAAATATAAATATATATAATTTTACAACATTTTCTAAAATGTTTGTTTCTCTGAGGATTTGTTGTCAGGTGTTCACCGTGTATCGTCCAAAGTACAAATGATTGCTAGTTGAGGGGAAACTGTATGATTAAACTGTGATGTCCCAAATTCAAATCTGATCAGTTTCAAGTGTACGCGTCTATTCCTCAAATTCCATCAGTGTAATTTAATGTGTCAATAAAGGAAACTAAATCAGTTCATACATGTTTTAAAACATTCTTGTGTATCATAGTAAAAAAGGAACAAGCAATCACTTTAGTTTTTTTTTTTAATTGAAAATAAAGGAGGATTGATTGGTAGGTATTCACATTTGGCCCCTTCTATAATTTAATGTAACAGTAAGGAGTAAAAACTCAGTTGATACACATAATTTATACCATTCTTGTCTTTTGAATTTAGTGAGAAGTCAAGCAAAATTACACCTTTTATTAAATGCTTTTAAATTGAAAATAAAGGGGGGGGGGGCCCCAAAATTGACTGGTTATATTTATCACTTTCTTATTTTTAAAATTACATTTTAGTATAGTTTCAGTACAGAATTTAAAGAGATTGTAATGTATTTTAATTTATGCTTAAAGTGATGTTACTTTTTTTAGATGTTTGGAATGATTTCATAAGAAAATGCTATGAGTTAAAAGTGTAATCTTATTGAAGTCAAAGTAGTGCATTCAGAACAAATACATGTACACTGAAACTAAAATTAAATAAAGTAGTAGGAACTGGACTCATCTGACAACATATATGTTGTCACTTAATCTACTAACACGTTTTACAAAAATGCTGCAAGAAAATGTATAAAATAAGGGGTTTGTTTCCTGCCTTGTGCCCTGTGTTGGCTGGGATTGGCTCCAGCAGACCCCTGTGACCCTGTAGTTAGGGTATAGCAGGTTGGATAGTGGATGGATGGATGAAATATAAACTTTAACAGAAATACATAAAACCATAGATGAAACGTTTTATATCAGACTTCACCATTGCTCAGACTCACAAATCAGCTTCATCAGCATTTATAAATGTACTTGGCAAAACTAGGAGCCTTCGATTGGTGGATTAACAGAACAAATTATAGCAAACGGTATTGGGCACAGCAATCTATTAATTATGAAATATATAAAACATAAAGTGGTAGGCATATATAAAACATAATTTTGACTGACTTACTGTAGCATTTAAGAAAATAAAGTGCTTTAACATATTTCATTTTAATTTTAATAATTAATGTAGAATTGTTTTGGTTAGGAAAAATCATAAATGATCAAAACTAACATTATCAAATTACCCGAAAATTGTTTAATTTACCCAATTATCTTCCTTGCTAGAGTCTTCCTCCGGTTGTCTTTCTCCTCAACCATGACACATTTAACTTATATCATCTTTACAATGCAATATATAAACAGATTAGATATGGCCAGCAGTTCAGAAACATGCATCATATGACACAGCACAAACTATGAAATATCAATTTTCACCGTTCAGGTTTATCCTTTACAAATTCGGTTAAAATAAATAAATGTATACAGAATGCTGTTTAATCCAAACTGATTTCAAAAAAGATTAATAGAAGTTACATTACGATGCAGCATGAAACTTCATGGCAATTTCCAATCATAAATTAGCAAGACTGTCAATGTCAGACAGAAAGCATACTAGTTCATCTGCTAATATTTTTTCTTCAAACTAGATGTTTTATAAAGCTATTTAGTCACAGCACTGTTTGTAACTGTTTATCATTTAATTCTTTGCAAAGCGTAACTATGAATAATGACCAGATAAGCGTTAAAGCTAAACATTTATGATAAATGAATGAATGAGTTAAGAAAAAATGGACATCTTACAAGCTCCTGAAATTATGTGCCTAACAAGTATATACCGTTTTCAAGCAAGGGAACACACAAGTCTAAAATAAATGTTGGGTATACCAGCTGGGTTGCCCCTTTTAGTAACGGTGCTGGCAAGGCAAAAATAAACAAGCGCATGATGGTGCAAACAACAGCAAAGCAAAGGGCTAAATATTATCTGGTCCTGGTAACCTGTTTGATTTCAGCCTATTAAATCTAAGCAGTATTTCTCCTTCTACAATTTCCATATCACTCAGTACCTCCTTAATAGTAACTGTTACCACTAGGAGGTTATCTATTTCCTCACAAGGGATGAGTGTGAGTTTAGAGCATCTGGTATTTCACTGTGTGTATTTTTATATCCCCCTTTACTATTTCTAATGAACTGCCGTTCTTTCTTAAACTCTGTGAAGTGCCTTGAGCATGGGAAAGGCTCTATATAAATAAAATGTATTATTATTTATTATTATTACTTTTACAACTAAAATACTTAAAGAGTCTCTCTGGGTCATATTTTGCCTTCTCTGCTATACAGTATTCCTCTCTAACCGCCTTTTAGCCTCCCTAATGTCGTTCTTAATTGTTGCCCTCATGCTCTCATACTCCCTACAATTTACATTGGACTTATTAATCTTATAAACCTTATACAGTTGTTTTTTTCCTTTACAGCTTCTTTTTCAACTCTTTATTAACCTACTACAGATATAAAAAAAAATTCCAACTAATTCCTAATTTCAGTATGTACTTACTCGTAAGAGAACTCCCACAGTCCAAAGACATGCAGGTTAGGTGCATTGGTGATCTTAAATTGTCCCTAGTGTGTGCTTCGTGTGTGGGTGTGTGTGCCCTGTGGTGGGCTGGCTCCTTGCCCGGGGTTTGTTTCCTGCCTTGCGCCCTGTGTTGGCTGGGATTGGCTCCAGCAGACCCCTGTGACCCTGTAGTTAGGATATAACGGGTTGGATAATGGATGGATGGACTTAAGAGAACTTAATTTTCACTTGTACGCAGTTGACAGTTAGACCAAATGACATTTTTCTGATGTCATCCTTAATTAGATGTGTTAGTGAAGTGAATAGATGAGAAATACTTGTCTTTAAACATAGACAAAACAAAAATGTTAATTATTGCAGAGAACAATTATGATCGTAACAATATTTTGTCATTATTTAACTCAATTGGAATCACCATTAGTTTTACTGAATCTGCCTGCAATCTAGGTGGTATCTTTGACTCTAGCATGTGATTTAAAGTGCATATTACAAAATCATAAAAAACATGTTTCCTCCATCTTAAAATTGTTGGGATATTAAGGCGTTTTCTAAATATGGTGGATAATGATAAATTAATTTATGCATTTATTTTTAGTAGGATTGACTACTGCAATGCAGTGTTTACTGGATGTTCAAATTGTTCTCTATACAGCTTTCAGTTAATTCAAAATGCTGCTACAAGGATCATTACAAGAACATGAAAATGCAAACACATAGTACCAGTTCTTAAATCCATACACTGAATCCCTGTTAAGTTTAGGACAGATTTCAAAATCCTCCTTTTAACATATAAAGCATTAAATGGCCAAAGTTTGGCTTGGTTATCTGGACTTACGATTGCTTACAAACCTGTGTGCACATTAAGATCTCAAGATGCCGGCCTGTTTATGATTCCAAAGATTAATAAAATAACAGTGGGGGATTGAGTTTTTAGTTACGGGGCCGTGAAGCTGTGGAATGATCTGCCAACTATTAGAAGAGGTGCCCTATTCAATCTGAGCTTTAAATCCTGGCTGAAGACTCACTACTTCAGTTTAGCATACCCAGACTAGAGGTGCTGATTAACTGTGCATGCTGCATCTCCGTTGTTAGTCATTAGTACTAAAACAAAAGTAATATATTTATAAATGGTTACTAACACTCACCTACTCTTATTTCTTTTCTCGGAGCACTGGAATCATTTGGTAGAAGGGCCCTTGTATAAGATTGGCTGGCCCAGCTGTAGAATGGCCAGTAAGGGGGAAGGCAGCTTATATGTGTTCCATTTCTATTACCATAGTACTATTGTATTGGGTTTCTGAGGTGGCGATGATGGATTGGCCATCTAGACCTGTGAAGAGGATTACTTGTGTTCTGTTTTGTGTATTGTATTTACCCCAGTTTTGAAACTAATTGCACTCCCAACCTACCTGGAAAGGGATCTCTCTCTGAATTGCCTTTCCCAAAATTTCTTGAATTTTTATCCTACAAGGGTTTTTTTAGGAGTTTTTTTTTTTTTTATTCTTAGGGAGTCAAGGCTGGGGAACTGTCAAAAAACAAAGCCTGTTAAAGTCCATTGCAGCACTACTTGGGTGATTTCAGACTATACATTCGGCCCTGCCTTTATAATCCTTTTAAAAGAACTATTGTCTCTTTTGCTGTGTTTGGGATTCCTAATCCCAAAATAATAATCTTCTCCAAAAATAAAAACTGCTACTAGTAGCTCTGTGCAAAATAAGATACAAATTTTGCGCAAGGCTCTGTGGAGTACTACATTTTTATGCCAGACACCTGTGCTAAATTTAACAATGAAACCCCTCCAAAGGAGGTAATTTGTGCTTTTTACCAGATTCAAGGTTTTGAAGTTAAACTTAAGAAAGCATTTTCATTTTTGAACAACATAAAAGATTTGTAGGATAATAATGAATGTTTTTATAAAGATGAGTTTGAATATTCAGTTTTTGTTTCATTTAAATCAGCTTGAATTGATTTTCATCCAGTCTACAAGTACAGCACTAAGAAATCCTCTGTATTAGCTTCCACCTCTGTTAAGCCATTTTCAAACCACAGGTCAGGTCAGGTTAGGTTGGGGTGGCATGCACTGGTACAGCTCATTGCCACACCCACCACATGTTTGGCAACCCCAAAGGCAGTCACGCGGGCCTGTCACACCTTTTGGAAATGACCATCTATCTGTCGCAGCCAGGTGTTATATGGGTGTCCCCTTGGCCTGGTCCAGCCACACAGGTCCTCGACGGGAATGAGACCACATGGCTGTAGTGCTATAATTGACACTCCCTCACAATGCAGATAATGTGCCTCATTCAGGAATCTGTGAGCAACTGCTCGTTCGGCACAAAGACAAACCAGCGTTACCCAAGGAAGAGACACAGTACTGAAGGATTCCAGCCCTCATCTCAGGTCACTGGATAGTGTCCATGTCTCGCAATCATATAGCAAACAAGAGAACACCAGGACTCCAAAAACTTGGACTTTTGTCCTTTTACAGAGATATTGGGGGCACAACATACCCCTTTCCAGTGACCTCATAACTCCCCTCTCTTGCAGTCCATCTACTGACTTCATAGGAAGAGTCACCAGAGACCTGAATGTCGCTGCTGAGGTAAGTAAACCTCTCGACGAGGTCGACATTCTATTCGCAGACAGACACACTGTTGATGGCTGTGTCCAAGATGTCATTCAAGGCCTGGATCTTGGTTTTCATCCAGGACACTTACAAGTCCAGACACTCAGACTCCTCTCTCAGTCTCACGAGAGACCCGATCAGAGCCTTCATTGACTCCATGAAGATCACAGCATTTTCGGCAAAGTCAAGATCAGTGAGTCTTTCTTCACCAACAGATGCCTCACAGCCGCTGAACCCCACCACCCTGCCCAGCATCCAGTCTATGCAAGCATTGAACTGAGCAGGAGTAAGAACACACCACTGACAAACCCCAGAATCCACTGGGAAAAATGCAGTTTTTTTTTAAACCACTTTCTCCAATATAGGAATCACAATTGAATCATGTTCTGTTTGTGCTGCAATGACTTTTGATCCACAGGTTCCAGTCTCAATTGTTGTTTTATTTGAATTTTCTCAACCTGGGCTTAATATTGCTAATGTCATCCACAAAGATCTTCAATTTCTACCTCTGTTTTTTGACCCTCCCACTTACACCCTGGTCATGATTTTAGCAGAGGTTTTTCCTCTGTTGCTGTCTTTGACTGAATTAATTGAGCAATTAAGGCCTATTTCTGTTATGCAGCCTTGTCCGCCAGTTTTGTTTTTAGCCAGCCAGCTTTGTCTACTTGGGCCTACTGTTCCTGCTTTCTGTGTTCTGGCTAAGGTTGATGCTTCTCACAGAGATGGTGCTTCCAAGCCGCTGACAGCTTTGCTGCTAGAGTGCTACCAGGAGGTGGCTGCTGCCCCATTGTTACATAACACCTAATGCCAATATTGAAAAAATTAAAAAATGACAGGATATAAATCAAAGGGTAGCTTAACTAAGTAGTGTAAAATGCTTTATGGATATGTACTACCAGCATGCCAGAATCATGTACCTAAAGCTAATGCAGACACACAATAGAACAAAACACAATGGGTAGCTTATTTCGAAAGTGTAAAAAACCTTATAAAACATACTGCCTGTTTGGTAAAAATATGTAGTCTGATACACTGTAGAATTTAAATCAGTTATACAGATATATTAATGGCAGTCTGCTATCATATGGCAGAACCTAAGGCCAATTATGATACACTCTAAATCAAAGTGTAGCATACCTCAGTATTGCAAAGTTAATTATTGAATTTCTTGGTCTATGCTTTAATAAACTGTATCTGGATGGAATAAATTGTGCAAACGCAACAAAAATGACATTTCTTCTGCTAAAAAGGTTACATGAAATGCTTATACAAATCTCTTGATGAATGTTCAAACACTCCATCAATATCTCTAGCAGCATGACTTTATAGGCATGTTCCTAAATATGAGAAAACATGATATAATTGAGATGTGAGCATATGCAGTAATCATTAGCAGCCCATCTTGATAGGTAGGATATTTTGACAGAACACTGGAAGAAAGATGGTGGATTCCAGCTATTAAATGCAAAATATGCCTGTAGGATAAGACTGTTGTTTTGTCTGTTTTTAAAAGGGACTTTTATTTTGGAAATTAAAGGGTAGTATACCACACCTTTGTATAGAGTATATCCATATAAGGTAATACATCTAAAATTACTTTGATTACATCAGACTGTTCTTTTATGTACTGAGGCTCATGTCTCAAATAAAGTAGTTCTCAATTGGATTTGTCTCCGGACTCTCGTTAATTTCTGTTGTGAGTGCTGCCCTGCATCTAGTTACTTACCTGAAACACAATGAAATGAATCAATTCAATAAAACCATTTTTTCCAAACTTGTCTGTGTACAAGTAGAGTCGACTAGGGACATGTAACTTTATATATACTGATATAAAGCTCTGTTTTTGCTTGTTTATTATGCACAGCTTTGTTTTTCAAACCATAGTTATGAAATTTGGCACACAGGCAGTCTTCACTATATGTCAGAGGTTTGCCATATAATTTTGGCTTGTTCCACCCCCGGGGGAGTGGTGGAAATAAGTGACCTGAAATACTACAGTGTAATCTATCAATAGAGAAAAAATATAATGCAGGTTGCCATGCTAGTATAGTGTAGTGTAGTGGTAAGTACAACTGGGTTTGATCCCCACCCATTACATTTGCTTATTCTTTAATCAAGCATTTTCATTGCTGTATTAGTCATGACTCACTTTCTGTGAGGCGATACTTACCGCTACACTATCAGCATACTCTGACTGGCACTGTTTCTCTGTCATATTTGAAACAGTACTTTGCAAATAAGTACTTGTAAGTACTTGGGATCATCAGTTGTATTGAGTTAAAACAAGAAAAGCAATAATGTAGAATATAATCTATATGGTGCTTTGATGCAGTGATGGAAAAGGCACAGTGTATCTGATGTCATTGAGTTTCTGCTAGCCAAGCATTAAATCCCTCATTTTCAATGTCAAAGGCTAACTTTATATTTGATGGGTTGAAGGTAAATGACAGTCCAACTAAAGTGGTATTAATGAAGAACGAATAGACACAATCAAGATGTGATAAAGGAGAATTCATATTCATAAGGCAGATCCCTCTCATCCTACCGAATTCAAATGGCTGCAGTTCCATGTGAGTCACAGTTTTGCAGGTACACATCTCTGGTTAAGTTGTTTTGCAGAAGAGCAACTTTTGCTTTCTCAGATGAGTGTAAATTACAACTAAGGCTGACATTTCGATGCAATACCAGACAATAACGGGAAGCACAGCTAGCATATATAATAACAAAACATTCTTATTCTTGTCTGTATTTTGTCTTTTAAATAGTGGTGCCATATTTGGGAATGTTAGTATGTGATTCCCCTACCCTTTACATTCCCTGTTCTGTGCCAAAGTTAATACAAACTACTGTCAATACCAATTTCCCTTCATTCTCTCAGAATATAGAAACAATATACGAAGCACTTTAAGACAGAAAAGCTTTTATCTTTTGCACCTCTACATAACAAATACCTTTTTCCACCCTCTCAATTATATAAACTATTTAATGTCTGGAAAATGTCCGGGGTTGAAACACTTAGAGACTTGTACATTGATAATGTCTTTGCATCCTACAAACAATTACGCTTGAAATACAACTTCTCATCAAAACAATTCCTCCACTACTTTCAAGCTAGAAATTTTGCTAAACAGAACATGCCCTATTTTCCTTACCTTCCACCTTGTTCCATTCCAGAAAAAATACTGATCAGCCTTGAACACTCAGGTAGCATCTCTACAATTTATGAAAATATTTTAAAGTCTCTTCCTTTCAAAGACCCCAGAATACACTGGGGAAAGGAAAAGACCCAACCTGTGAACGTTGCAATCTACCTTCTGGGTGTTAATTCTGCTAAATATCGTATAGACTGTTCGCAGTAGCCTCTTAATGTCATCCATTAACTGAATGTCCTTGCAGGCGTCATCAATGGCGAGGTCTTCCGGTGAGCAACACAGTGTTGTTCGAACAACTGTGGAGTAGCCACACCATTTGGTGCGCGGCACTTTGTAACCACTGCGTAGCAATTTTTTGCCAGGTGCGTGGCCGCGCAGCCGTGCAGCTTAGAGGAAATGTTGGTCTTAGGCCTCATTTCCCACAATGACAAAGAGGCCTATCTGGATGAGGCAGAGAAACTGGCAGTACTGCCATGCTCATAACCTCTCACTGAATGTCAGAAAGACCATGGAACTAGTGGTGGAAGCAGCAGCAGATCTACAGTACCATCAGCATAAATAGAGTTCCAATTGAGAGGAATTTAAGTACCTGGGTGTGTACGTCACCAAGGACCTGACATGGACCCAGCACACACAAACTCAGGTGAGGAAGGCAAGAGAATAAGTGCATTTATCACCTGAGGCAGCTGAGGAAATTCAAGGTCTTACCAATTACTTTAAAAACTTTTTACAATGGCATCATAAAGAGCATCCTAACACAGAGCTGCACATCGTGGTTTGGAAATCGCTCAGACTGAGATTGCAATGCCCTGCAGAGACTGATGCATTCAACAGAGTGCATGTTAAGGTTGGCACTGCCCTCTTTGCGAGACATCTATGCCAAGCACTGTAGAACCAGTGCAATCAAAATAATTATGGACTCTACCCACCCCAGCCACAGACTGTTGTGCCTGCTCAACTCAGGCAAGTGGCTGCACAGCCTAATGGCTATGACTGAAAGACTCAAGAGGAGCTTTTAAGCCTAGGACATCAGAATCCTGAAATCTTGACATGCCAACAAATATCTGAACCTAAAACTCACTTTAATTTACTGCATAGCCACTTTATACTTTTTACTGTTTTTACTGTTTCAGTATATTTTAGGTGTAGTAAATGGTGTGTGCACCATAGTCTCATTATAGTGTAACCATCTTCAAAGTCATTTTTATTATTATCCAGCAAGTGTTTTTACCAAATGTTGGGAGCATGTGCTGATAGCGCATTGCCCCACCCACCACACAGCGTATCACTTGGATTGGGATCCGAGTGCAACGGGTGACACCTGAGCACCACACTGGAAGAGTGTGTTTTTTTTCATTAAACGTACAATTTTAGTGATTAGACAGTACAAAGTTAAATTATGTAGATGATGAGAATAAAAGAAGTACACAAGTATAATAAAACTACACTTAGTCCTAAAGCTAAGTGAAAAACTGGGTCTAGACATATTTAACAGGATCACAAGATGCTTTGCAAAGAGATGTGCATTCAGGAAGTGTGTGAACACCAGTAGATGGGGTATCGTTCATACAGTCAAGGAAAAACTCAAATACATGACTGAAATATAAACTGAGTTGAGTTATTCTAAGTAAACATTGTTTAAAAACTTCATATGATTACATTTAGAAATACAGTAATTTTTCAGTTAAAAAAGTAAATGCATGTAATTTTTGTTTGATAAAATAAATTTTGTTTTTGGAAATAGATTTAACATACAGTAGGAGGAATATGGATATGTATTGTAACCAACTGAGTAGTTTAGGTGGATTAAAGCTGTCTGCTGTATCCTCCTCAGGTTACACTATAAAGCACCCGCCCATGTGTGGCCAACGGTGGCTCTTTCCATGCAGTTCCATACTCTGTCTCACTTTCCCGTATACTTTCAGATGAGCCCAGCCAGGATCCTTAAAAAGGTTTATTGGTGGCTATGCACCCAGACTGGTGAACCACAGAAGCAGAAAAGCATCTCCAAAGTGTTTGCAGATGCTGTTGGTACTCACTAACTTTCACCCTCTTCACTGAATTTTTTCATGAATGTGTGCTAACCACATGTTTGTGATTTGTAGCTTTCTTTTGTCACCCTTCTGCCCTCTTTAAAAACTGCAATTTATTTTATAAAAAATATTGCCTTACATTATGGGATATTTTGGGCAAATTATATTTATTACTAGCAAAATACCCGCGCTTCGCAGCAGCGAAGTACTGCCTTAAAATTTTTATTAAGAAGAAAATTAAACCTTTTTAAACTGAGGGAAAATATACCAATAATTATTTGTTAAGGATCTCTTTGTATACCACATTGTGAGTTCGGCCCTCCGGTTGTAATATGACCAAGCTGTGCGCTGAGCTTACTCTTGAGCATGCAACGTACAGTTGGCCATGTGAACAGTAATCTTATTTCAAATCTCACAGCTTGGATTGCTGCTGTCATAATCGATTTGAGTTTCATGGTTTGTTTCAATTACGACAGTATTTGTAGGACTTGTGTTGAAGAGACATTCAACATCTGTCAAGCGTTGTAAGCATACAACCGGTTTCATCGATAACTTCACATCCAGCTTTTGAGAGTTTAAACATTCATAAACATCAAAGTGTCTATTACTGAAATCGTCACCTGTCAATCTAAGATGTTTAAGAGGCATTGGCGGTTGTCGAAAGGTGTAAAATATTTGTTCATTTCGGTACACTTGAAAGCGACAACCAAACAATTCAGTGGCAGCCATCAACTCACATGCAGAACCATAGGTGAAGGGCTTAAGCATTTCACTCTTCTAGTGCTCCTGTGTAGAATAATTATCCTGTACCACACCTCGTCCACACCTTGAACCTGTCCCAGTCATTCAATACATAAGAAACAATGTTCCTCCAGATGTCAAGAGTGAGCCTGATATGGCCGTGCAATATGTAACACAGAGAATGGAAAAGGTAGGTGCCAGCTCCGGGCATGGAGACCACTCGGTAAGTGACAGTTCTTTGATCGATGGTGATCACCTCGATAGACATGTTAATGGGGGTGCGGTTGGAATGATAAAGGAAATGGGTACCTGAACAATGTAAAGTAAGTCTAAAATACCTACACAATAACTATAATCACAATAAATGAACAATAAAACAGCGGAGAAGCCGTGGATTAAATAAAAAGGCTGTAGTTATCAGCAGGGAGACGTGAATCCCGTGGCGAAGCAAGGAAGGGAATGTAGAGACCGGAGTGACGGACGGCCTTATATAGGCAGGCAGCCAACAACGTGGGAGGCGTTGGGATGGGGGACCCAACGCCACCTCACACGGTGATCGAGCTGCAGGCTATGGACGTATATATGTACGTAAGTAGGATTCATTTAGCGTTGGGAACCCGCGTACCAAATTTCTTGAAGATGGGTCCATAAGTAACAAAGACCGTTGGAAAGTTCAATATGGCGGCCGACAGTGGCATCATACCACCGAAATAAGTATGTACATTGGTTTTGGTTAGCGCAGGGAAGCCACCTACCAAATTTCGTGAAGATGGGGTCAGCCTTCTACCTACACGGGAAGTTGGAAAATTAGTGACGTTGGAAAGTTCAATATGGCGGCCGACAGTGGCGTCATACCATCGAAATAAGTACGTACATCGGTTTCGGTTAGTGCAGGGAAGCCGCCTACCATATTTTGTGAAGATGGGGCCATAAATAAGAAAGTTCAACATGGCGGACGTTGTCGACCGTTATGACCGTTACGCGTAGAATTTTGAAATGAAACCTGCTTAACTTTTGTAAGTAAGCTGTAAGGAATGAGCATGCCAAATTTCAGCCTTCTACCTACACGGGAAGTTGGAGAATTAGTGACATTGGAAAGTTCAATATGGCGGCCGACAGTGGCATCATACCACCAAAATAAGTACGTACATCGGTTTCGGTTAGCGCAGGGAAGCTGCCTACCAAATTTCGTGAAGATGGGGCCGTAAATAAGAAAGTTCAACATGGCGGATGTTGTCGACCGTTATCGACCGTTATGACCGTTACGACCGTTACGTGTAGAATTTCGAAATGAAACCTGCTTAACTTTTGTAAGTAAGCTGTAAGGAATGAGCCTGCCAAATTTCAGCCTTCTACCTACATGGGAAGTTGGAGAATTAGTGACGTTGGAAAGTTCAATATGGCGGCCGACAGTGGCGTCATACCATCGAAATAAGTACGTACATCGGTTTTGGTTAGCGCAGAGAAGCCGCCTACCAAATTTTGTGAAGATGGGGCCATAAATAAGAGAGTCCAACATGGCGGACGTTGTCGACCGTTATCGACCATTATGACCGTTACGTGCAGAATTTTGAAATGAAACCTGCTTAACTTTTGTAAGTAAACTGTAAGGAATAAGCCTGCCAAATTTCAGCCTTAAACCATCACGGGAAGTTGGAGAATTAGTGATGAGTGAGTGAGTGAGTGAGTCAGTGAGTGAGTGAGTCAGTGAGGGCTTTGCCTTTTATTAGTATAGATTTCTAAAATTTAATGGTATCACTTTAGATCAGGTATCCCTAATTACACTATACCATATCATGTAATTACCTGTATAATTACAGAATAACTAGGTGTTATTACATTGTATTTACTGTGTAACACAATGTAATGCTGTGGTTAAGCCCTCTATTGTAATTGTTATTTTACAGTTTATATACATAAATACTTTTAAAAATTGTGTAATAACAATTATAATTGAGAAATTAATTTCAGCGTTACACTGTATTACACAGTAAGTACAAGGTAATAATTACATGGAAAGAACAACATATTAGGGACACATAATATAACCACAGCAGGCATGAATTATGAATTAAGCACTCATGTATAATATCTTGTCTTCTACAGCACAGAAAATATCAACAACAGGCTACGACTATCATTGCACTCCAGCAGACCGTTACTTGAATTTGTACAGGTGCCAAAGCATATTTTATGCTGACTTTGTCATAGGGGAGCTTCATTGTCAAAGGAATCGTTAACTGAGGTATTACTGTAATTGGCATTTTCAGCAAAACTTCCAATTGCACACAATTTTGTTCACATTGATGATATCTGATTTTGATTGCATGGAGACTTCAGAGGTTGAGCACAGCAAAGATATCAAAGATGGTTCAATTCAAGGTATAAAGTCATCGTACTACATACTACGGATATCATGAAACCTTCTTCCTTCTGACTGTAACATACCAGTCTATCTGTAGTAGGGTTTTTCTAATACAAAACATTCCCTAATGCATTTATAATCCCAGTTTAAGGTCACGTGGGTAGGAGGATTTGGAGCATTTCTTGGCAACCTTGAGTGCAAGGCAGGTGATAACCTTGGATGAGGAATCAGTCCATTGCAGGACCCACTTATGCACACACCAATACTTGGACTCACACTGGGTGAATTTATTGTGTCCTGTTTCACAAATTGTCTAAGTAATAATAATAATAAATAGCACATTTATGGGAGAATGTTCAACCTTTGATTTTAAAGTCACATTTAGGAAGGTGGTATATAATAAACTATTATTATTATTATCATCCTGAAGATCCACAGTGCCAGCATTCTTATAATACCTTTCTGATAAACCTTACATTTTGCTCTATATAACTCTTCTGTAGCAGTCTCATAAATATTTTTTGTACTTAATCACTTTGTAGCAAAGATACATGAGACAGGATAGTATGTGGAATATATACTGTACATTGATTATCATTATTGTGCGTATAACATTATGTCTGCATATATGCTCTCTTTTT
>JANRMT010062831.1:4418097-4439412 GCA_026402145.1 Polypterus bichir lapradei
AACAGGGAAAGTGGGGCAAGTTGCACTGGTGCATTTGTGTCTCCCATAAAAGCAGCTTCACTTGAAATCACTTTGTGATTGTGCACGGGTAAAAACGTCCGCTGAAGTGTCAGATTCTTATTTAATTCTTCTGCTTTCTGTATCTTCTGCATTGCATTCAGGTCTTTCAGGTTACCATGATGTTTTGTCTCATAGTGCCGTCTTAGATTAAATTCTGTAATTACAGCCACATTAGCTCCACAAATGAGACACACGGGTTTAACGGCAATGTCAGTAAACATATACTCAGCCTACCATCGGTTTTTAAAGGCTCTATTTTCAGAATCAACTTTTCTCTTAAGCATCGTGTGGGCTAGCTTCGCAATAACTTGCAAGCTAGACTTGATTAACGCGGTAAGTGTTCGGCAAGGCAGCTGAAGCGCTGCAATATGGGATCTGTAGTTTATTGTGTTACCAGCGCTTCATATACCCGGTCCATTAATAACAATAATACAGTATATAAAATGATCTCGCGGGCCGGATATAATTACACGCCGGGCCGGATGTGGCCCGTGGCCCTTGAATTTGACACATATGGACTAAATAGAACTTGAAAAGATATATTTTTTCGTACATCGAGCCCGCGTGCTAATGTGGTTTTGCCTTCATGCCTCAATAAGTGACCCTCCCCTCGCTCTTACTTTTTACCGTTCATCTAATGAATACACTGAGTATGGCTTTACCAAAACAATCATTGATTGCGAATAAAGTATTCATTATTAGAGTATGTAGATCAGGGTATATATATATATATACATATAATATACCCGCGTATCGCAGCGGAGACGTAGTGTGTTAAATAAGCTATGAAAAAGATTTGTTTCTTACTGCATCAATAAACAGCTCGTCTTCTTCTTTATCTGAGACCTGACACACTGCATGCACGGGTTTTTTTTTAACACTGTCTTCCTTTAGCGGGACATTCACTTTTTCCACCGTGTGCTTTGTTTTTGCAGTAGCTGTACTTATTACATACTTATCTTGTATGTATCAGACGCTTCATATTTTTTTGCTGCCTTTTCAATTGTGTAATTCGGTTTTTGTTCAGCGCTCTTCGGAACTGTTGCTTTTTGTCTGTGCACTGCGTCAGTTCACGTGAGCCGCTCGGTGTACATGCATTGAACTTTCCCAGCTGTGCTGTTGCCATGTCGTGCTATGTCCATGGCTGTATCTAATGCTACCGAAGTCCCGGTACTTAAAACTTTCTCTCGCAGTTTCGCTGAGTTTGTGCCAAACACCACCCTGACTATCTTATTTTCCTCTCCATAAGCACAGTCCTTCACCCGTGAATATTTACCCGTGGCAGTTTGCTATTGGATTGCCGCTGACGGACGGCCTTATATGGGCAGGCACTAAATTACAAACGCCAGCGGCAGCCTGTCTATGAACTTAATTTAAAGTGTAGGTTTACACTGTGCTTTGTTTCCGAAGTAGCAGAACTCATGAATATGGTTGTATATGTCACTCGCTCGCTTCTTATTGTTTCGCTGCCTTCTCAATTATATAATGCATGTTTTCTTCAGCGCTTTTTGGGGCTCTTCCTGGTTTTCTACGTACTGCGTGATTACGTGGGAGGCGTGATGATGTCAAACTCCGCCCCCACGGGTTTCAAGCTCATCTCCATTACAGTAAATGGAGAAAAACAGCTTCCAGTTATGACCATTACGCGTAGAATTTCGAAATGAAACCTGCCCAACTTTTGTAAGGAAGCTGTAAGGAATAAGCCTGCCAAATTTCAGCCTTCTACCTACACGGGAAGTTGGAGAATTAGTGATGAGTCAGTCAGTCAGTCAGTGAGTGAGGGCTTTGCCTTTTATTAGTATAGATAGATAGAGAGAGAGAGAGAGAGAGAGAGAGAGAGATGACAACAACACTCATATCAATAACAAAACAATTACATTAACAATCATGTTACGTTATTTTTAAAATATTTCCTTTTCTTTTTCATAACTTCTTTAACACACTACTTCTCCGCTGCGAAGCGCGGGTATTCTGCTAGTCTATACTAATAAAAGGCAAAGCCCTCACTGACTCACTCACTCACTCATCACTAATTCTCCAACTTCCCGTGTAGGTAGAGGGCTGAAATTTGGCAGGCTTATTCCTTACAGCTTACTTACAAAAGTTAAGCAGGTTTCATTTCCAAATTCTACGCGTAACGGTCATAACGGTCGACAACGTCCGCCATGTTGAACTTTCTTAATTATGGCTCCATCTTCACGAAATTTGGTAGGTGGCTTCCCAGCGCTAACCAAAACCGATGTACGTACTTATTTCGGTGGTATGACGCCACTGTCAGCCGCCATATTGAACTTTCCAACGTCACTAATTCTCCAACTTCCTGTGTAGATAGAAGGCTGAAATTTGGTACTTATTTCGGTGGTATGATGCCACTGTCAGCAGTCATATTGAACTTTTCAACGGTCTTTGTTACTTATGGGCCTATCTTCAAGAAATTTGGTACGCAGGTTCCCAACGCTAACTGAATCCTACTTACGTACATATATACGTCCATAGCCTGCAGCTCGGTCACCGTTTGAGGCGGCGTTGGGTCCCCCATCCCAACGCCTCCCATGTTGTTGGCTGCCTGCCTATATAAGGCCGTCCGTCGCTCCGGTCTCTACATTCCCTTACTTGCTTCGCCACAGGATTCACGTCTCACTGCTGATAACTACAGCCTTTTTATTTAATCTGCAGCTTCTCCGCTGTTTTATTGTTCGTTTATTACGATTATAGTTATTGTGTAGGTATTTTAGACTTACTTTACATTGTTCATTTCCTTTATCATTCTAACCGTACCCCCATTAACATGTCTATCGAGGTGATCACCATCGATCAAAGAACTGTCACTTACCGAGTGGTTTCAATGCCCGGAGATGGCAACTACCTTTTCCATTCTCTTTGTTACATATTGCACGGCCATATCAGGCTCACTCTTGATATCTGGAGGAACATTGTGTCTTATGTATTGAATGACTGGGACAGGTTCAAGGTGTGGACTGATAACGGTACAGGAGATAATTATACTACACAGGAGCACTATAAGAGTGAAATGCTTAAGCCCTTCACCTATGGTTCTGCATGTGAGTTGATGGCTGCCGCTGAATTGTTTGGTTGTCGCTTTCAAGTGTACCGAAATGGCCAAATATTTTACACCTTTTGACAACCGCCAATGCCTCTTAAACATCTTAGATTCACAGGTGACTATTTCAGTAGTGGACACTTTGATGTTTATGAATGTTTAAACTATCAAAAGCTGGATGTGGAGTTATTGATGACACTGGTTGTATGCTTACAATGCTTGACAGATGCCGAATGTCACTTCAGCAAAAGTCCTGCAAATACTGTCGTAATTGAAACAAACCATGAAACTCAAACCGATTATGACAGCAGCAATCCAAGCTGTGAGATTTGAAACAAGATTACTGTTCACATGGCCAACTGTATGTTGCATGCTCAAGAGTAAGCTCAGCGCACAGCTTGGTCATATCCTTAACAAATAATTATTAATATATTTTCCCTCAGTTCAAAAAGGTTTAATTTTCTTCTTAATAAAAATTTTAAGGCAGTACTTCGCCGCTGCGAAGCGCGGGTATTTTGCTAGTATATATATATATGGCACAAGCCGCTGTTTGGTAAACTTATTGACAGATCTGTGCTAACCACACCACCAAGTCTGGAGACCAGTTACGTGGCAGGAAGCGCCTCTTATAGTCTGGGCACAAGTCTTCACCAAATCCCGCGACACGTTGCTCCCTTTCACCAATCGCGGCAGACGCAGGTGCTTTCCACACAGGTGCTCCTCTCAACCTTTGCAAGGCATGTAATAAATGGGGCAAGCGCCCTCACGTGCGAGCGAGCACGAGCGCAAACTGGAGAACATCCCGACACGCTCCCTCTGAAGAGCTAATATAAACTACAATTGTTTGTTTGGGAATTCCTTCCACGCACTAATCCGTGCGTGCACGTCATTAACGAAAAACGCTTCACACCTCTCTTTGCCAACAGCAGGAGAAAAAGAGACGCTCGCCTTTATGACGGGGTACACGCAGCTTCCTCCAGTAGGACTGACCATGAGGCGCGCCAGACAAAGTTAAAATGACCGCGAAAGCGAACCCTGCACTTAATGACTTAAACAGGTAAGTGTTTTAACGATTATTTTGGAAAAGCCTACTTTGCCCTATTCTTAAGACTTTTTCCTTTAAAGTGGGAATGCATGGTAGGCGGATGACTGACTGACCGTATACAGAATAACGGGTGCAGTTGCTCTGCTGTGGTAGACACTAGAACTTACTGGACCTTCAAAACTACACTTGATGTTATTTTGGACGAATTAATTGGATTGGACCGGTGGGCTTTGCTGGACTTGCAGTAATGACATGTTCTCATCTAGATTGTTCTAATGTTCTAATTAGGAAATTTGATTGATCTTTTTGTTGTATGGCCTGTGTCTTGATCCAGCACCACATCCTGATTACTTTCAGCGCTCTTGACAAACATCATCTCCTGAAAGCTTGTCACACTTATCAGGAATGAAACATAATAAACAAATGCAGCTACCATTTACTTTGTTGTGGTAAAAAAATAATACAAAAGGAATTAACAAAGCAAAAGTATTAAGAGGTGGCATAGAATTATAACAGTAAATCAATGAAACACAGGAGTTTAATACATTTGTAGCAGCATGGGGGGGTGGGAAGAATTGAGCAGTGAAAGGATAACCATATGAAAAGCTAGTAAGCTGAGGTGGACAAGGATGGAGTGAAGAGAAGCTACTTGGGCAGAGCCAAGATTTGTTTGATTTTTATTTCTAATCACAAAATATCCCTGTTTTGTACATGTTTTTAAAATAATGACCTTGTGCTGTGGTGGGCTGGTGCCCTGCCCAGGGTTTGTTTCCTGCCTTGTGCCCTGTGTTGGTTGGGATTGGCTCCAGCAGACCTCCATGATCCTGCGTTAGGATATAGCGGGTTGAATAATGGATGGATGGATGACCTTGTGTTGTACCTGTTTTTATAACTATTACCTCACCTTGTAAAGTTTTTCTCCTAATAATCTTTTTATAGCCATCATTAGGACTTGCTGCCTGGCCTGGATATGACCATCATAACCATCATCTGATCATGTGTTACATTCCTCACATTCCCAATCTTGAGCTAATAAAAATTTGAGGCATTTTAATTGATCAGTCCTCATCATTGAGTTGGAACCAGGATGAAATACATATGAAAAACTGAACTGTTCAATTAATACTTGCTTGTTGTATCAGTATCCAGTAAGACTAAAATCATAGGCAGCTGTCCTGGCAAGCACAGCATGCAGCTCTACTGATAAAAGCAAGCTGCTAGAACAGCAAGCTGGTGATATTTTCATAAGGAAAATGAACTCTTGGACTAAATATTTTTCGTTTTACAAGAACTAGAGCTGAAATTATGGCAAATGGAGAAACTAAAACTAAATAAAAATTAGTGATATGTGAACTAACTAAAACGAGAACGAAAACTGAGTAAGGTGGGGGGGGGGACAGCAGTAGCATTTTCGTTCGATCCGGTTCAGTCGTGCAGAGGTGTTTGAAGGTTGCCCTGAGCATTCAGTTACTCTGCGCTGTTCTTGTAAATTGGGCTTGCTATAGTCACGTGATGCAACTTCAGTAAAGGACTGTTTGTTTGTTTGTTGAGCACGTTTTGCTTGTCGGGTTGAAGCAGTAAGCACTTGTGATTGCACAGATATTATTTTAATTACAGTGCAGATTATAATGAAAGCAAATGTCACGTGTGAGAAGAGTCTCGGAGTTTCAGTGCAGGACCAACTGGATCAGTACTTGGTGGAATTTCAGCACTTCTCTGGCACCATGACTGTACTTCATACAGGGACATATGGTCTCACCTGTCATCCTGAAAGTAAAAAAAATTAATAATGATAACATAAAATAAATTTGTCTAATGGTCTGTGCTATACATTTGTTTTCTGTATGATTACAATCATTTTGATCATTTTTATAGTCAAAATTGTGAATTTGCACAATTCCTGATCAAATATAGGGGAGAAACACATGCTATCCCTTACACACTGGGTTGATGCAAATTGGCACATGCCTGTTGCTGTCTCTTTGTATGTTGCCAATATAATGTTTGCACACGTGTTTACTATACACCCTGACTTTCCACAGTCTAGCTAATATCTTTAATGAATGTGTGTGCCGTATCTAGTCTTGCTGATAGGACATAAACCGTAGTGAAAAGGCACAAGGTAAGGCAGACCGTGCCGTGCCGCACTGAAGGGGGCGGATGCGAGCCCAACGGGTGCTTGCTGCTGCTGTTCTTCTACGTGGAGGCTCTCGGCACCAATAAGTTATCAATATCACAAAGTCAGGTGAACTACAGTGGTCCGTTTTATTTTAATTTACTGTTCTGACTGACTGCCAAATAGAATATTAAGACTTTTAAAAATAAAGGAAAATAAGGAGGACTTTTACAAGAAAGTAGTGGGAGATTTTTGTGGAGAAGGATAGGTGCATGGACTTCATTTACAAATAAAGGTAAGACCATAAATGGTTTTCAATTTTTATAAAAAATGGGATCAGACTAAGCAAAAAAAATCCAATATTTAAAAACTAAATTTTGACCTTAAAACATTTTGTTTTTCGTTATCCTTTTGTTGAACGATCTGTATTAAAACTGATTAAAGCAGCAGTATTAAGCTTTTAAAAACAACTAAATATTTCAATGAAAGTCAAAATTGAAGTCTTTTTTTTTTTTTTTTTTTGTATACACCACTCAGTATTTTTAATTGTGTTGAATGAGTGTGAATTGTGGTGGATTGCAACGTCAAATTTGGAATACATGGAGGGTGCAGAGCAAATGCAATCTCTCCGCTATAAATGTAACAATCTTCCTTAGCCAAATTTGTACCTTACGTGTGTGTGTGTGTGTGTGTGTGTGTAAAGAATGCTGATGAGGTATGAAACATAACCAGCAGTCAATGTGCATGCTGCCAATTGAATAGTGAAGTAGCTATTCTTTGGGTTTATAAATTTGTAACTCTGACTCTGAAGGAGTCAGTGCTTCACCAGCCATGAATGTCGCCGCACATTAGTGTTTCGGTACTGGCCGCAGAAATCCTCAACATACAGTCTGTGGACGCCAGTTGCCAAGGACCTTGTCTGTGCACCTGCATTACAGGCGTTCCTCAAGCGAATATTTTAACTGTGTGGCTATCTGTGCAATGGATGACGTTGCAGCATGAACAAATCTCTGGAAATGTGTGCTTGTTTAAAGCTTAACGGCAACGTGCTTGCACAGACTGGTTTCTTGGGTTGAAACATTTGATCTTGCTGACTACACTCTTTAGGCTACTTAATCTGTTTAATCATTGATAGTCAAGCTGTGTTTAACGGCATTATGAACTGTGGGTGTATTTCGTTGACTGAAATATAACTTGCATTGAAATATGTGTAGGCCAGCATTTGTGGTCTTGCAACAGAAAAAAAACTAATTGTACTGATATGTAAAAAAGCTAGAAACTAAAAATAAAAACTAACATTTTAAACACAGAACTAAATAAAAATTAACTGAAAACTAGAATGAAATAAAAATAATTTTATAAAATAAAAACTAAAGCTACAATTAATACCATAATTGAAATATCACTGCTGCAAGCAGAAAGTGCTAAAGCCTTTATTATTGAACCCTTAATTTTTTTTTTTTTTTAAATTGCTCCAAGCCAGCTAATATAATGTGGTGTTTTACCTTGATTAATTAAGATATTGATTCATGAGGAAGCATTGAGAGAGGAACTTAATATTATCTGGAATGTATGTATACTGTACATGCCTAGGTTGCAGCCTGTGAGCGAAGGCAGCTATGTCCTCAGCCAGGGGCCAACCTTGATAATCAATTCTCAAAACTCCTGTATGATTCAACCTAACAGATACAGCTTGCTTTTAATCTGAAGGTTTTCAAAAAACTTGTGTAGACTTTGAGTCCAAAGGCCCACAAGAGCTGCCGTTTTCCAAAACAAAAGCTTGTTTGCTCAGTTCCCTCAAAAACACAATGTCTTCGGTCCTTAAAAAAACCAAGGCAAGTGAAAAACAAGTAGGCTATACTAAAAAAAAAAACAGTGGCTTGTAAAATAAGTGCTATACAAGCCACTTAATAAAGATTTCAAGCAACTTCTCTTAGTAGTCAATAGCTCTAAAGCCAATAACCAGGCATATTGATCCTTGATCTAAACGTCATCAAGAACTTGAAGAGTACTTCTTAATACCTGAAATAAGAGGTTGTATCTTTCAGTCTTTGTCTGCAGGAAATGTATTTTGTGTGCAGTGAGGAATATATTGTAAGGGATAAATGATGTCCTTAACCTGGTTAAAGAAGAGTTTTTATAAAGCATATGTGAATGATAGGGCAGTAGTACCATTGTAGAGCAAATCAGAAACTTTGAAGCTAATCCAACACAAGAAGCCGGAGAAAGAACAGTCCATGGGTGTTAAATTGGAGTTAGTATGAGGAGTGCTTGAATTTGTTCTTGATGTCATAAAGGTACGAAAGAGTAGCAGGAATATTCAGGAGAAAACTATAGGTAAAAAAGAGATGGCAAGGTTACTTCTCAGTGGAATCAATGAGAATTACTTTGCTGACTGAGGTGAGATTAATAAGAAAGTTTAAAAAGCATTTAATCATGAAAAAGATACCCTGATGAAGTGAGTTTTCATATCGGATGCTTGGAATCAAAACCAACACTCCTATTTAACTGAAGTATCCATTGTCTAATAAGTCAGGAAATTAATGAGGTGGTGATGTTCACCCCGGGCTTACTTTGAACCTGCCGTCCATTCACTGCCTGTACTTTTTGTTGCAAGATACTCCGATTTTCTTCCACATCCCAAAGACAGATTGGGATAACTAACGTATCTAATTTTTCCCTTAAGTGTGCATGTGCACTTGCACATGTATGTGCACTTGCCCTGAAATATGTTAGTTTCCCATCCGGGTTTAATTTCTGTTTTCTTTACTCATCCCAGTTCTAAAATGAGTACGGAGGGTTCAGGAAATAAAGGTGTTCAGGTGGAGGTAGTAAAGTATCCAAAATAATGAGGAATGATGTAAAATTATGCAGTAAATTTAATCTTATTTCTTTATGCGTGATTGACTGGCTGATAAGAAAATCTGAGCTGTTGAAATTGAAATAAAGATTATTCCACAGAATGAAGGTACCAGGAGAAAACACTAGGTAAAACCTGTTGGGGTACAAATTCTTGCAACTTCAAATACTCTGGCATTCACTGACCAGAATGGCTGAGCTAGCATATAAGGAGTCAAAAGGTTTCTAAGCTGCTTTATTGGAAGCCTATTTAGAGATGATAAGGTGAAGGGCATTTTTAATCTGTTTGGTATTTGATTGCAAGCCAATGTAAAGAGCAAAGAACCAGTGTGATTATGATCATATTTCTTGGCTCTACTAAGAATATTAGTGGCTACATTTTGTGCCAATTGCAGGAGCTTCTGTGATGTATTAGAGCCTGCAGCAAGCAGTGCATTACAATAGACTGCTCTTGATATAAGAAGAGCATGAAATAGCTTTTCTGTATCAACTACTGACAGAATTTTCCTGACTTTGGCAATGTAATGTAAATGATAAAAAGCAACCCCAGAAAGATCTGAATGTTTCTTAAATTAAAGATCTTATTCACTGATAGTATCTAGTCCTTTAAATACTAAACAACTTCAAAATGAAAGGCTGTCTAAATTTAACAATAAAAAAAATAAAAACTACTTTTTGGCTTGGGATCATTTATCATGTGCTCATTTTATCTGAATTTAAACAATTTGTACTGCAAAAATATGCATATTCTACTCTAATATTTAAACAATATTGGCTTGCTTGGTTCATCTTCAAGATTAAGTACAATACCTAGCTTAAACAACTGAGGAATGTCTTTTAATGAACGATACTCATTGATTATTGCAAATGAGTTGCAAATGGTGTCCAGCCTCACATCAGAACGCACTGCTTGCAATCATGAAGGTGTTGTGTCAGCTGGGAGGTAAGAATTTGTCTCTTGTTCAGCTTGTTGATAAAGCGCAGTTTGTCTTTTTGTAACCAAATGGTAGTTATTTCTGGTTTTAAGGTAGCCACTAATGGTAACATCCACAGAGTGAACTTGCAGACTAAGATACTTTATGACCAGCAGGTGCTGGCTACTTTCAAAAGACATTAGAAATTTATGGGGCGGCACAGTGGTAGCGCTGCTGCCTCACAGTAATTCTAACTTTAACTTGTGATTTTTAGAATATGGAGTTTACTTCCACTGTGGTCTGATTTTTACTTTACTAAAAGTAATTCATACAGTATTGAAACAAAACTTATATCACCTGACCACTTCTAGATTACGAGAAAATAAGTTTTCCACAACATCGGTCTTTTCATTAATGTTGAGAAAACCATTATTTTTAACTTTATTGCAGTAACTAGTACATCGAAATGCTGTTTCCGCTGTGTTTTTTTTTTTTTTTTTTTTTTTTCTTCTCTCTCTCTCTCTCTCTCAACAATGGTATGAAGCATTAGTTTAATGTTCCTATTTGGCAAATTTTATAAACGGATTCTAAAGTACTACTACTATTCACTACAGACATTTATGGAAGACTTTCACTGGGGGCTTAAAATTATTTTAAGATATGGTATGGATTTTCTTTTTCATGCCTTGAAATAAGGAGACGTGGGTTTGCTTCCCGGGTCCTCCCTGCATAGAGTTTGCAGGGTCTCCCCGTGTCTGCGTGGGTTTCCTCCAGGTGCTCAGGTTTCCTCCCACAGTCCAAAGAGATGCAGGTTAGGTGCATTGGCGACCCTAAATTGTCCATAGTGTGTGTGTGTGCGCCCTGCCTGGGGTTTGTTCCTGCTTTGTCCCATGCTGGCTGGGATTGGCTCCAGCAGACCCCCGTGACCCTGTGTTAGGATATAGTGGGTTGGACGATTAGAAATGTAAGAAATTGTGCTTTTTTTTTTTTTTTTTTTAAAAAGTAGTGCACTGCATTTTGTGCCTCAACTTGAGCACATCACAACCAAATAAATATTGCTAAATCACAGGCATCTGTGACAGTGTGCATCTGCAGGTGTTATGCTCACTCCAAGAGGAAAAGAGAGGCAAATTTTGGCAAATCTATTTGAGCTCACTTGGGTCATGTCTAATGGCAGAGTTAAGAGTATTTCCTTTAGTTTACAAGAGAACAGTACCCATCAGTGCAAGGTATGTTCAGAGTTTAATGCTAATTTATAGTTTGTGCTTTCAGCACTGTTTTACTTGCTAAAAATCTTTGCCATACTGCCTGTATCAACAGCAACTGCTGAAAGAAATTTTGCAAGTTCAGCCTGATTAAGTCCAAACTCCGAAATCTGTGATCATGAACATTCTTCTGATCTTTTAATTCTGTCCATAGATAAATATATCCCTATTAACAAAACATAGTATCAAAAATGAAGATTTTCCTATAAAACCCAGAACTGAGACTTACAAAGCAAAATAATATTTTCTTGTTTTGTGATTTTTATTACATATAGTGCATGCAAAATCATTTTACATTATATTGCATGGTTCAGGAACAAATCTTGTTCTACTTTTGAGCCACTGCCCAATAAATGGTCTGTGCACGTCACTGCAAGCACATACCAAGTTTAATAGTCTTTTGCTTCTTGGGTTCATCAAGGCCAGAACAAGCACATTTGACACAAGCAGCCCTGAAAAATCGTGGGTAAAAAGGCAAAATATTCAAAAAGCAATAATAACTAAGTGTAAAGAATGTAAAATATGCAATGAAAAAACGCAAGCAGAAACTAGATAAGTAAGAAATTGCTTAATACAGTTAAACAAAAGCTCATAAAAGATGACCGCTTACCACGAAGAACTGCATGGCTAGTGTATGCATGCTTACACCCCATATTTTGTGTGGTGTTGACCACTGCAGTTACATAAGAGGGACAATATAATCAAAAGAATATGCATGGTGGCAGGAAAGTATCACAGTGAAAGGGCACTTTTAGGAACAAAGTCTCATAAAACATCAGGCTTGCTTAGTTTGCTGAAAGTGAAGCAACCTGCAAGGAATATGTGTGACTATGTGAGTCCCAGAGCAAAAATCCAAAACTTGCCTCAGGAACATACTGTAACAAGATTTAAGATTAAGATTCAAGAACTTGCACTAAACAGGAATATGTTGCTATTGCCTGTTGTTGCATAGGAGAAAGGGTTGATACAACATACTGCTGGACCACCAGTGAATCACCCCAACAGCAGTGCATGTGTCTCTGCCTTCATATGTTGCCCTATTAGTCACTTCACATTGGCAGTAAGCTTAACAAAGTGACATGCATTTCTTCTTGACCCTTTTGAATAATATGCCAAATTTTAGCTGGCTGCTTTTGGACTTCCAGTTGGACAAGATCGAAGCTGAATCCAAGCTGCAGGTGAATAACAGAATATACCAAGCTGAGAAACGAAGTTAAAATATACATTTAAATGTAGCTGTGTCATTAAACAATGAAAACATTATCATATGAGAAGGAGACCTATTTTATAGAATATAGAAAATGTAGTATTTCCAACTGGATCTGATAAGGTCAAAAAAGACTCCTGCTGCTGTTCAGCTGCAGCATTAATTAATGAACTGTATGCATCTCCAATAACTACTAGATTATTCTCCGTCAATCTTGTAATAATATTATTTAGGACAATATTTTCAAAATTCTTTTGGATAATATATTTTATAGGACTGGGGGCTTTGCTTGCCAACCCCTAGGTTTGTTTTTCCAGAAATACAATTTAAAGAGTGTGTTTTTTTTTTTTTTTATGGGAATTGTTACATATGCATGATGTTCACTTTTACTGTAAAACCTCATTAAAAACAATATTTGGAATTTTTTTGTCTGATTTTTTTTTTTTTTTTTTTTTTTTTTAATGGTCTTCCACTGTTAAATTTTCATCTGCTGTTATCTCTTTCTTTACCTCTGATTCGTCTTTCTTCTGGAAGTCCAAATTGCTGCATCATTAAATCTTCTGCTTCTAACATTCTAAGAGCTGTTTGTTCATTCGACTTTTCGGATTATGTTCCTTTGAACGCTTCCCATAATTGTAAAGCATCAACTTCACCCGTCCTAATTAAGTACACAAAGAAGTGTCTTAATTTGTCAGGCATCATTAAAGAAGCGGCATCAGAAATCATTTCAAACATATTGTATAGCTGTCCGATTTACATAACCCAGCTGCACGTGCCGCTTCTTGAAAAGTACCGTACTTGGTTCCATCCATAGTTGGAACATCTTTATATGCCGTTGCTCCTTTTGATTGACGAATCAATAACTTTAAATGAAACTGATATCTTTTGGTGATACAATATTTAATCAAGCAACACTTTTGCAATTTTTCTTGGCTGCCATTTTTTTTGTTTCTGCCATGTGTAATGTTGAGGAATTTGCGCATTCGTATATGCTTTTGCATTTACATCTGTTTTACGAAGTTCAAAATAAGCCAATTTTTGTTTTTCTATTTTTCGTTACCTCTAAAGCTTCTGCTTCTTCACCCTCCTTAAATTGAATCTTATTCTGACCTGGTAAATGAATTGGTAATATTTCAACAATGACTTCGACAGTGCATTGGCAATTCCATTAAATGCCACCTGCTTTCCATTGCACTGACGTACCGCGTATCTAAATATGCTTGAACTTCGTCCTGAGACTGTTCTTTCGATAAAGTTATGCATACTCTATCGTGCCCTTTATGAATGTATTTGTAGATGTACAACAGTTTGAGTATAAAGTACAATATCTGACATCCATTCATCCATTATCCAACCTATTATATCCTAACTACAGGGTCACGGGGGGTCTGCTGGAGCCAATCTCGGCCAACACAGGGCACAAGGCAGGAAACAAACCCCGGGCAGGGCGCCAGCCCACCGCAGATACTCGACATTAATATAACAACTGAAACGTTTGAGCAAACGCGGGTTATATGGTACAATCATTGAATTATTGAGAATCACAATTTTACCATCTTTCCATGATGAGTGTGGTGTTTGTGACGATTATCTCTTCAGCTATAATCAGGAAAGCCAGCCTTAGTCATATCTGTTGTTTGAATGAACACTTTTGGAAATTTCTTAACACTTTTTTTTTTCTTTTGAGTCCCAACATATTGAATCTTTTAAATGATGTCCATGTGTTTAATGACTTTGTACCGTAATTCAGGATAGGTTTCTCTGTTTGGAATTTCAGCATGGACAAAGCGATGTACATCAGCAGTTAATTTGTTTTGCAAAGGAACCAATAAATGCATGTGAGGCAAACCCAGTTTTTGAAATTAGATTGTGTAAATGTATGCTCTGATTTGAGCGAACACAGTTTCGAATTCATTCAATAAAAATAAGACTCTGAAAACAATCTACTTATGAAAGTGGGAATATCCAGAGCTGATGTAGCCGGTAACATTGTTCTCAAAGATCTTCGGTATTTCTAGTCATTGTGGATTGCACGTCATTGTAATAAGTAAAACTGGCTGACCGAGTTCGGATTGTAAGTAAGTGTGCCAACAACTGAGAGGTTAGATGACCATGATCTTGTTTGAAAATGTTTAAGTACGGCGTGAACTGCTTCCAAAGGATGTCAGTATGACCTGACTTGATGGTGTCACTGGACATGAAAGTGTCTCTCTGACTCTGTCTCTCTTCAAAAGATCAAATCTCGTTGCAAGTTTTTATTTTTTTTTAATGTAAAGAGATCTAAAATAGAATATGCCTTTAAATGTAAACTGACATCTTCAGGAAAATCTGAACACAACTTGATTGATATTATTCCCAGCTACAAGCCTGTTATAGGATGGCAACTTGTTACCACCAGAAAGGTAAGGAAATGGAGCCTGGAGGCTGAAATGGCTCTGAATGACTGGTTCTAAATGACAGACTGGGAAATAATGTGCAAGTCACATGGGGACAGTACATTTACATTTTATTTATTTGGCCAATACATTTATCCAAAGTGACTTACAACATTTGAAGTACAATTGGTTACATTTCTTTTTTCAATTGTAGCACAGGAAGGTGAAGTGACATGCTCAGGGTCACAGTTATTTGAGCCTTAACCACTGCTCCAGACTGCCTGCCAGTACTGAGGCACTCCGTCAACACATTATAGACTATATTAGTGTGGTACCCACAAAGATAGCAGATTGTTTTCCCAAACAGCAAGCCCTGGATTACTAAGGAGCTAAAAGGTCTCCTGAATGAAAAAAGAGAGCATTCAAATCCAGAGACAAAGAGGCTCTAAAGGACATAGAGCATGTGCTAAAGAAAAAGCTGAGAGAAGGAAGGAAGCTTACAAAGCTAAAACAGAACAAACTTACTCAGAATAACATGAAGGATGTCTGGAATGGACCAGGTATAATTACTGGACTCAAGCAATGCAGGGCTCAGGTGCTAGAATGGGATATGGACAAAGCTAATGCCCTGAACCAATTTTTTCATAGATTTTCCCTCACTGCCACGTTTTTCCAATGATCAGTCTTCCCATGCCATCCCTTCTACATCAATAACTACTGCTACGTTAACTAGATTGGCCAGTGAGAAGTGCACCTTTGACCATCATTGTGGACTGTCAATAACTGAAGACCAAGTTAGGAGAAAACTGAGGAAGCTACACAGAGGAAAAGCTGCAGGACCAAGTGGAGTCAGTCCTCGAGGCCTGTGGTGTCCTGTCACCTAGGTTTTATCCCAAGCTCCCTTCTTTCACAATGTACCAAAGGTGTGGTGTGGTGTTTTTTTTTTAAAAAAATCAGGTCAGATATTTGTTCTCTTTCCACTGTCTTCCAACCTTTAGCATCAACATTTACAGACACTGGACCAGATGGCCCTTTTAATATTGCTGTTCTGGAATTCCATGCTTGCTGTACTGTACCTGGTAAGGCAAAGGTTGCCAGTTGGCCTAGTTCAAACATATGACTTCTTTTACCAAAGCCTTGCATTCTTATTTTTGTTAAATTATTGTTAAATGCAGCTTTTGCTTTCCTATTGTCAACTGATTTTGCAGTAGCCATTTTCTGTTACTATGATTTCTGTAACATTTTATCTAAAGTTGATGGATCTTTATTGGTTTTTATGTGAGTACATCTTTTTTTATGATTTTGATGTCTTTACCATAATCAATATGCATGCAGTAAAGTGTATGGCAAGAAAATACAAAAGTAACAAGCAAAAGAGAAGAAATAAGCAGACATAAGATGCTGAATGCTTCAGATGGTCTTGGTACTCCGTAATTAGAGGTGTGTGTGCATGCATGTAAATGAATACTTGTATAAGGTAGTGATGTAGTTTTTCTGTTACTCATTGTTATTGGTAAATCTATTTACGAGCTATGAGCCCATCTTCAGTTGAATAGTACCTGGTAAAAATAAACTAAATTAAATTGCAACTATGCAATGATGCCAAAAACAGTTTTGTAACAAAGCCCAGGAACATTTAAGGACCCATAACACATGTTTAAGCCGCCTACAGAATGACACCTGCCTCTGGGCTTTGTTGAATATTAACAATGATGATTCGATTTATTGTGTGTAAATGTGAACTGACAGTGACCTTTATAGGAAACTTTATCCAATTCAGTTTTTCTCATTTATATTCATAAGAATTAATTTTGAAATGAAGCTTTTAAATAGGTCATCATTCATCATAAGCTTGTGACAAAGACAACTGTCTATAAAACACATGAAAAGTTAATCAATAATTCTAAGCATCAGAATTAAATTTTGAAAAAAAGCATTTCATTCTTTGACCTAAACTGAGATTATAAACTTAAAATTATGCCATTTAAGCACATAGCCAATTGTTGAAACATTTTTTTTTTTTTTTAAATTGTGTTGTAACACAGTAAAGTTATGTTAATTTGACTTTAGATAACAGCAAACTGTTGATTTTCTGTTGAATTGCAATTTCACTCATGATCTTAGGCTTTCTGGTTAACCCTGTAGCTGCCCCAGTAACTATAAACAGTATATAAAGATATTGTTGATTCAAAACTGGAATTTTAAAAAAAGAGGAGTGTATTTTCTTCAAAATGCAGCTGCTGTTTGTGTTATCATATATTAAACAGTTATCTTCTACTTTATTTGTGTTTTACCAAAACTGTATACAGTACATGTGTATAATCTATAATCTATACTTGCATTTTAACTTAATTGTTCACAGCACTCTGCCCCTGCAATTAGTGAGGAGCGTAATTGGAAAAACTGAGTTTTGTTCCTGAAGAAATTTACAAGGTGGAGAGGATTACAGATAATTTGAATGTTTCGCCAAAGTAAGCCTTTGAAAAGTCACTGTGGCTCCAGGCTGGTGTTGAGTACCCACATATCTTTAGAAAGTTGATATAAAACTCTTGTTTGCTGTCTGTTGTTAATCTTCATTTCATGTTGAACATTAGACAGGCCATTCAGTCCAATAAGCTTATCCATCATATTCAGCTAGATTGTCTGTGCTGTCCAACTTTGTGGTGTCCTCTGTCACCTGTTCAGTCTGTCCCTAAGGCTTCAGAAAGTGCCACTGCTATTGAAAACCTCCTGCATTGTTCCTGTTCCAAAGAAGGCAAGCGCCTCTTCACCTGATGACTACAGAGCAGCGGCCTTTACATCTCAAGCCATGAAGACATTTGACAGACTGGTCCTGGACTATATTATTCCTATTGTGGTAGACCACCCAGATCCACTGCAAGTTGCCTTATTGGACAAAGATTGGAGTGGAGAATGCAATTATCTATCTGCTCCATAAGGCTTATTCTCACTTGAACAAACCTGGCAGCACTGTGAGGATTGTTTTTTGATTTCTCCAGTGCCTTCAATACCATCCAGTCATCTCTCAAGAGGTAAAGTCAGTATGGTGTTCTGGACAATGGACTGTCATGCAGAGCAGTTTGAGTGTCAAGGACTGTCTCTGATATGGATGTGAGCAACACTAGAGAGCACCACAAGGAACAGTCCGGTCTCCTTTTCACTTCACTCTGTACACCTCTGACTAATCTGACAATTTCTGCAAGTGGCATGACCTGGTGTCATGATTCTGCACTTATGGGGTTTATTGGTAAAGGGGTTAAGAGAGTATAGCAGTCAGGTGGAGTAGTTTTGCTTCATGGTGCAAAGAGAATTGTCTGCTTCTTAATATCAACAAAACCAAGGAACCTCTATGTCCAGTCACTATTCAGAGTGGATGCACAGGTGGTCCACTCAAGTACTAGGGAGGGGGGTCCACATTAATGATAGGTTGAACTGGTCTCAGAACACAGGAACTATATAAGAAAGGGCAGAACAGGCTGTTCACAGGAGACTGAATTCTTTAATGTGGGAAGTGACATCCTTCAAATCTTCTATAACTCTGATTCCTACACTGTTGTGTTGGGTTGGTATATTCATTTCAGTAGAGGCACACTGAATCAACAAGTTAATTAAAAAAAGCAAGCTCAGTTATAGGATGCAGTATGGACCCCCTGGAGGTAATAGCAAAGAGAGAGTGTTGAGTCCCATTATGAACAATCCTGCACACCCTGTCCCTGACACAGTTATTTGAATACTTACAGCCAACAAATTCAGCAGATGTGTGTCAAGAAACTCTGCTGAGCCTCTGTTATACCAACGACACCATGCCAGCATATGCTTCACTGTGACTGTAGAATTTTGATTAATAACGAATAAGACACCCACCCCAAGATGGCAAATCAATGTAGGTAATGGGGTGTAGGATCTCTGTTTCACTTTCCGGCTGGGATGCCAGAAATGTGATGAGAAGTACAATTTATGAACAAGTTTCACAAATCGGCAAAAGTCTACATTAACACTTTAATTTTCTCTATTGTTATTCAAAACCTGGCCAAAGACTTACTTTCTGAAATAATTCCGACACACTTGTTGAAATAACATATGGATATTTGAAGATTGTATGTGTGTATGTAATCTTAATTAACTTTTTTTTTTCTCTTGTAGATTGTCCAAGATAACACCCAATTTGAGATACTAAATCATGCTCTCTGCCACACTACTTGGCAATTTGTTCCATGTGTTTGTGTTGCAGAATTTATTTTGAAGTAACAACTGGGATCCACTGCACTAATTCCTTTGATAAGTTTAAACGTTTCAGTCATGTCACTTAGTTTCCGTTCACATAAACTGAATAGGTTCAGCTACTTCAGTCTATCCTTATTACTTATAGCTTGTAGTCCTGTAGTCAGTCCGCCTCTTTTTTGTAATATGGAGACCAACACAGTACTCCAGAAGAAACCTCACTAGTTCGTTACATAATCTAACTCACTAGTAGCTTTCTTGATCAATTCGGTACATTATGGCACCTAGGTTCTTCTCATAAGATGTAATTCCAAGTTTCTGACCTCCCATTGTGTATTCATATTTAACATTCTTACTTCCCAAATGCTGTACTTCACATTTATTTATAAATTTAATCTGCCACAAATCTGCTGAAGCTTGTATGCTACCCAAATCCCTTTGTAAAAATATAGCTGGTTCTATATTTTTTGCCTATCAAGCTAATTTGGTATCATCTTCAGACTTATCCAGCTTATTGATTATATTCTTGTCTAGATCTTTTACGTATACGAAAAGAGCAGCAACACAAGCACTGATCCCTGGGGGATGCCACTTTTAAAATCGCCTAACTTATTGCCCACTCATGCAAGAGCTTAATTATCCTGACCTGTCTTGTTCAGGCTTTTCCTGTATTTTGGTAGTATAATATTGCAGTATTTTACATAAATGACTTCACTATTCCAATTTGATTTACTTAAGTGGAAGTTGTGCTTTCTTCTTTGTTAATATTACATTTGTTAGTATTTACTAGTACAAAATGGTAGACATGGAAAATGTTTTTTACTTTTAGCATGTACTGTATGGGCATAATCTCGATCAACAGTTAAAGGCTATAAATTGAGAGCTTGTCTTGATAGTCACTGCGCTGAGTTGTTTAAGTCTTATTTAAAATACCATTTGACTCTAAATTTGTAACACTTTAGAATAGGTACTTTAAGGGCTTGTAAGAGTGCTTCTATTTATTGTGACATAAGCCTAACAAATCCTTTTGTAATATTTACTAGGTAGAATTAAGTGACTGATAAGCACACTATATGTAGCACCTGTTTTAAAGTGTTAAGTGCTTTGTAAGTATTCATAAGATCAAAGATTTTGAATCTTTGAATGAATGCACGCACCCAGATAGCTGACATTGTAAACCATTAACATTTTAGTTTGTTTATAAATTTAGAATGAGCAGATATAACATTTTGCATTTGAATAATTTCAGTCATTGTCTATGTAAAATATACACATGACTTTGGGGGTTTTCCTCCAGATACTTCATTGCACATCCCCAAAGACATTCAAGTTAGGTTAACTGATGATACTACACTGCTCCTGTGTGCTATAATCTGTCTTTATCTTCACTTTGGACTGTAGGAAATGGTAAATTAAGTGTCTTTATGACAGAGAATCATTTTTGACTGTCAGGAACAGTCCTTAATAAAAGTTTTGAAAATTTTAATTGGAATGGAGAAGTGCTTTTGTATGACTTCATCCTTTATGATCATCTGTGTTAATGCAAATGACACTGTTTTGTTTGGGTTTATAACTATAACACCTTTAAAAACTAAAACTTTTTTTTTTAAATAACCTACCCCTTTTATCCTGGATGCTCCTACACAGATGTGTAGGGCACCAGACCACAATAAAGTGCAAATAGTGTCTCCTCTAGTGTCAGTTTAGAAAGAGCTACAAAGCCATTTTAAGGCTCTGAGACTTGACTGAATGATAGTAACAATTGTAATCTTCAAAATCTCTCCCAATGGAAAACACTTGGAACAGTAGTGATTCTTTCGAGGAGTGACTGGCCTTCCAATATTACTCACTGAGGAAGTCACAAAACATTGTAAAATCAAAAACTGCCGACTTGCCTCAACAAAACTTAGAATTTATCACAACATAAATTTTAGTGACTTTTTGATTATCATCATTACTGGTTTTACTGCCATTTTCCAGGTTTTCCAAGATTAGATGGTTGTTCCCCAACTGTTTTTGTTCTAGTAGTCACAGATCTGAACATCTGTTTGGATGAGACGTATACTTTCCATATAATCCAACATTACCTCCTATCTCATTTTATTTGATCTTCCTGTAGGCTTGATTACCTCCATCTCTTGGTGCACATCTTTACCCAGTCACCTTTTGCCTCTTGTTCCACATGTCCAAAT